>PVIU01002710.1:0-163984 GCA_004026605.1 Ondatra zibethicus | reverse complement strand
TCTTCTTCTTCTTCTTCTTCTTCTTCTTCTTCTTCTTCTTCATTTTTTAAGACAATATTTCTCTGTCCTGGAACTCTCTTTGAGGACAAGGTTGGCTTTGAACTCACAGAGGTCCTTGTGCTTCTGCCTCTCAATTGCTGGTATTAAAGGCGTGCCATCATACCTTTTGGGTTTCATCTAAGACTCTATCTATCTATCTATCTATCTATCTATCTATCTATCTATCTATCTATCTATCTAATCTATTCATTCATCTAATTTTATTTGATAACTACATTTTAGTGAAAATCCTTTGTGTCAAAGATGAGTAAACTGTATCATTTAGCAGTTCACTGGGGTTATTTTTGTAATATCAGGTTAACTTGAGGAACCAAGATTTAGGAAGCGTGAATAAGTTGCCTAAGGTCAGCTAGTTTATGAGTGACTCAGCAAGGGATGTACTTCAAGTTGGCACAGCTTTCTGCATTGAACCTACATTTATATAACATTCCTTAAGTGCCATTATACACTCTTCCCAACATACTTTTAAAAGGTTGAAGCCATAACTATAGTCGTACTCTCATTGAGTGGAGCATTCAGATACTGTCATAACTAAGTCTGGTCACTTTTCCTCTTCTAGTGTTATCCCCAGCCCCCCAGGTACAATGTGAGCTACTGTTTCTGCACTGTGAGCATCAACTTCCCTGACCTAGTAAAGAAGAAACTGAATGTAGACCTGAGTTCCCAGGGCTTTGTGAGTAAACAGGTATAGGGACACCATGTGTCTTAGGAGCTTTGAGTATTTTTGAAGTCAGGGGCAGGACTGCTGCTCTAGAAGGAGCCTGTGAGAAAACAGAAAGTTATTCAGCTCCTCTGTAACCACAGATACAGCTCAGGGCTAGGGGAGTCATGTAGCGTTTAGAAGGCAACAGGAATTTCATATGTAGGCTTCCATCTACTGTATTGGCTGGAATATCAGATGAATTCATTTTGTCTATGTCCTCTTTCTACAAACTGAGATACTTTGGACTGTATAAGTTCTCAGTCTAAGATAAGATGTTATAAGGAAGACTAATACAGAAGTTAAGGCTCAGCTACTAGCATGTTAGGGTGAGGAAGTTTATTGGGCAATGACATGAGAGGTTAAATCTACAAGAGTAGTTAGGTACTACAGTTGAGTTGCTCAATATGGCAGCCATTAGTTATGTGAGGCTACTGAATACTCAGTATGTGCCTAGCCTGAGTGGATGGGAAAATGTAAAATAAGAACTGGATTTGGAAAAATCAGCACGTGAAAATGAATATAATCTCCTAATTCTGATTTCTTTGTATTGGTTACATATTGAAAGGCTCAGACCCTGGCTATGTTGTATGAAAGCATATTAAAATTAATCTCACCCATTTTTTTCCTTCTTTTAAAAAACGGTTATTAGAATATTTGGAACAACATATGTTACACTCTTACAGCCTTAAAATAATCATATTTCCATTAGACAATGCTGTCTTAGAACCACATTTCAGTGAGATTTTGGAATTTTGGGATGCTCGTGTCCAAGGTCAGTGGTGGGTGATGTTAGCACACCATGCCCATACCCTAGCCTCTCTTGGGCACTGTCTTTTTATAATGGCTAGGACAGGGGTGAGACAAATGTATACAATGCATGTATATGATTCAGTATGTTCTTTTCAAACCAGCAATTTGGCTTCTCATCTAAAACATCTTTCTATGGGGATCCACATTTAGTTCCTAACACTTATTTATTTTTTCTTTAATTGAATATTGGAGCTTTTCATGCAATATATTTTCCCTTCCCACTTCTCCCAGATCCTCTCCACTTCCCCACCCACCAAAATCCACACCCTTCTTTTCTCTATCTCATTAGAATAGAGACATCAAAAATCATAAAATAAAGTTAGATAAAAAATAAAAATAAACAAACCAGCATGTGACAAATACATACACAAAGGACTTGTATAGTTAAAAAAAAAACAACTAAAAATAACAGCCCTGGCAAAGCATTATGAGACAAAGAACATTGAGTTTTTGTGTTGGCCACCTACTGCTGGGCTTGGCGCCTGCCCTTAATAGTGGTTTGTACACCCAGTGAGATTATATTGGAGAAACTAATTTTTCATTTGCAAGTGGTAATCAATTGACAATAGCTTTTGGGTTGTGGATGGCAGCTTGTGTCCATTTCCTCTCTCAGTTCTGGAACCCTATTTAACCCATACCTGTGCAGGCCCTGTGAATATTGCCACAGTCTCTGTGAGTTCATATGTTTCTAAGTCCTGTTGTTCCTAGAAGGGCTTATTTCCTTGGTATACTATAGATCACCTAGCTCTTACAACTTTCTACCTCCTCTTGCAGAGAGTTCCTTAAGCCACTAAGGGAAGGATTTGATGAAGACATCTTATTTATGACTAAGAGTTATCTCACTCTCTGCTCTTTGTCCACCTTTGGGTTTCTGTATTTGTTCCCATCACCTGCAAGAAGACGCTTCTCTGATGATGAATGAATTCCCTGATCTATGTGCAGCATGCCATTAATAAATGCCATTTCATTAATACCCTACTTTAGCGGAATAGTAAGTAGTATATGGTTTTCCCCTACGTCCACGGCCTATCTAGTCTCAGGTTCTTGACCACCGTGCAGTGTCGAGTATGGATTCCATTGGAGTGTGCCTCAAGTCCAATCAGATATTGACTGGTTACTACCACAAACTGTGTGCCATTACTTTACTAGCACATCTTGTAGGCAGGTCAGTACTGTAGACTGAAAGTTTTGTAGCTGCTAACCCTTGTTTCAAAGCTAGTTTTTTTTTTCTTTAATACTGACAGGCTTCCAGGTTTGTACCATAATCTTTGATTCTTTTTTCTCACTTGTTTCTAGATATTCAACATTATGAAGACTTAAAAAACCATCTCTAATGCAGGAAGCTTCATCAATCTTTTGTATTTGACCTTGTCAGGTTCTTAGCTTTTAAATAATAGCTTTGCTCACATACTCTGCCCATTGTTCTTTCATGTCCCAGGTGGATCATAATTTGTCCCTGATGGGGTCAACCAGCACGGATCCTTTGACAAATACTTGATTATATCACTGCTTTGCCCTGTCTTGACACATCTTTTTATTTTGTGCTTCCCCTTTGTGGAGAAAAATAGTATTAATAACATCCTATGACCAGGTATTATGCTTTCTGTGTTGAGGAACACATTTTAAGGTTTATACCATGCATACATATGCATCTAATTGTTACTAGAAGAGGGATCAATGGATTATCACACACCCATGTTTTTCAGCTATCTGACTTAAGTAGCTAACCAACATTCTCCACTTCCTGTGCCCTTACAAGTACTCCCTGTTTCTCCATTAGATATATACTTCATTTTATACCTTGATCATCTGTGAAAATGCAGGATCCTCACAAGAAGGAATGTTTATTACTTTCACACCCCAGAAAGGAGTGAGACTGTCAGAAAATGCTAGGTAGGAGAGAAAAGAGCTGTGAGAAACTAAAAGCATAAAGGAAATGTGGGGTAGAGATGCCTAAAAATAAATTTGGCCATGTCTCCAAATTTCTTGCTATATAGCCCTCTCCTGGGTCTAGAAAGTATTCATATCTGTGCTTTGCCTTTCATCCCCCTGAGCCAGGGCTGCAGAAATAAACCCAGTGACAGTAAATCAACAGAGCTGAGAGATCAGTCAGTCAGTCAATCTTAAGAGCATTCTTGGATTTGTGGATGCCTTGAGAAGGATGCTTAGAGAATCTGAGGATAGGGTAGTTATTAAAAGAGATTAAAGGGTATTAGCTAGTGCCTCAGCAAGTTATAATTAAAAAAGGAGCAGAAAGGAAGCGGGAGACTAATTTTTCCAGTCACTGAAATTTCAAGGAGGAATGAGCTGGCCTGTGAACCATTACCAGTTTATATTAATTCTCCTGTATGGTTCTAACCCAAATACACATCCTTTTCAGTTTGAAATGCCCTAGTCAATCTCACTTTATAATACAAAGAGGAGGCATCCCGAAGGATCAGGGAACCATGCTCACCACCAATGGCATTATTCTTCAAAGTATCCTAAATCCTGCTCTGAAAATAAATGCCTGATTTCTAGGACACACCCGTGACATGAAGAAGGGAATTATTCTGGTGTCCATTTGGGAAATTTGAATCTGTGAGAAGTGGAAGAGTAGATCCCTCTGGAATACTTGGCAGTGAAGTGTGTTCCAAAGCAGCTGCTCTGAAGCACACTTCACAATGTTGTGGTCATGTGAGGAAGCCGAAGGACACAGCTCCAATGAGCTCAACAGACTCCTAGGCCTCATCAGAAATCTCCTGTGCTTCAGTCAGAGACCTCAAGCTTCTGGGTGTGATTTGAGACATTACTGTTTTCATGTAGACAGCCAGTCTAGGCAGTGCCCTGCTTAATTGTGGCTTTCTTTTATTTATCTTGAAGTAAGACCTAGGGCTCTGGAAATATCCTGTGAAGAAAGAAGCCTAAGTCACCAGACTCTGCTACACAAAAGACATGCGACAACTTTGCCACTCTCAAATTTGACCAGGAATTTAAACTTTGTGATTATGTGTGGTTTTGTTTCTTAAAAAAAAGAAAAAACTCGGAAACACTTTGTAGAAAGCTCTTTGTATCTCTCAGAAGGAAAGAAAAGAATTAATCTGCTTTGTTAGTTTTGGTGTGTGTGTTTTGTGTCTGCTGGTGTGTCTGCAGGTTCACACTTGTGTCTGTGAATTCACATGTACACATGTGCACATAGAGGCTGAAGGACACCCTCAGCTGTTGTTTCTTAGGGTGCTATTCATCTTGCTTGTCTCTCCTTGGTCTGGAGTTGCCAAGTAGGATAACTGTCTCCATGGGTCTGCTGCCTATGCTCCTGTAACTTTGGGTTTCTTGTGTTCTCATGATTTGAAGACAGGCCCTTTATTGACTGAACTCTATCAACAGTATTTTAAGTACATAATACAAAAATGTATGTATTGCAAAAGGATGGTATTCGATTTTTTTCTCAGTTAATTCATTTATTTAGGGACTCCTGTGCATAGCTACTAGACATTCTCACAGTACTTCCCTGGTCTGACTGCTGTACAGGCAGACATGGCTATATTAGAACACGGCAGCTTGACAGACTGGCACAGATAAATAAGGGAAAAATTACAAAACAAGTCAAAATATCTTCAAAGGGTACAACTGTCAGATCCAGTAGATCAGGACTGAGTGATGCTTCCAGAGTCAAGACTTCCTCAGATATCAGTAGCATGCTACTGAAACATCTACTTTTTCTTAGGGATCACAATGCATGAGGACACATTTTCATCAGATTGGCCTCCTTGCTTGAGTTGAGAGTGAGCGTAGAGAAGGAGAATTCAATGCATTTTGGCTCTTGGCTGAGGGGAGTGATTTATGTATAGCATTCCTTTAATTCCTCTACATTTCTAAGCAATAGGTGTTAGTGTCCTCATTTTGGAAAAGAAGAGAAGCTAGACAGGAAATGACTAGGTCCACTGCCTTCCTTCCCAAAACACTCACAGTGGGCTTCTATGGATACATTAGCCTTGCGTCGCCTCCACCGTGATCACTCCTTGAACTTCGTTTGACTTGTTTTTTCCTAGCTCAGTCTCCTCTTGTTTTGCCACTATAACCAGCCCCTTTTGGGGGGCAAGACAAGACGGCTATAACTCAAGTTCCATCTTGTCGCAAGGCCATTGTCACCACATCCCATGCCTTTGCTGTCCATCATATTTCCACAACTCTTGAAGCATCTGCAAATTCTTAATGCTTATTTCTTACACATTCTTGGTATTCATCATGCTTTATTCTGTGTACCATTGTGCCCCAGTTTTTTTTTGCCTCAATTAAAACTTGGGTGGACATTATACTTTGATTTCCTTCTCTTTATTTCATTTCTTCATTCCATATGATACCCATGTTAACTTCTAATACTTCCTTAACTATTCAAAATATTCAAAACAAATATTTATTTTGTACTTGCGTGGTTGTGATCAACAGAGTTCTCCCTTGTGAAGCAGAAGCTTTCAAAAACCTGATTCAGGACAAGTCTGATAACCCTCTTTCTAGGCAGAAGGGCCTCTTATTTTTAAGTCTTTAGTATTAGTAAATATGTTGAACATTGAAGATGCTAATCTTTGTGGCTCCTGAACTCCAACAGAACTAGTGCAAAGAATTATTTCACCCACATTGTAACCGCACTGCATTTTATCTGTCCCACCATATCCTCTGTACGGGTAGTTCACCAGCTTAATGCTTACCTGTGTTTCACAGTCTCTCTCCCAGCCCAGAGTCTGTGCTCTCACCTGAATCTCCTACTATTCCCAAGAACCACTGTCCTTTGCTAGCACTGACCCTTTATACCTTTCCATTCTCTGCTGGTAAGGTCACTTCATCACACTAAAGCTCATTAAAGGAAAAGGCAGAGAGGTGATTCAGCACCCTGACCCCAGATATTGTATCTGCAAAAGCCCTTTGCCGTTTATATTTCGACCTGAATAGGTGTGTGACTCAGTAGTGGAAGGATTTGTAGCCGACACTCAATAGAAGCTGCTTTCGAATTTTGACAAATCCCATCTTGAGCCAAGAAGAGAAACAGATATTGATCCTAAGTGTACCTAATTCATCTCTGTACTTGTAATCCCAAAAGAAAATGCTGCTATGACCAGAGGGCAGTCAATATTTTTTCCATCTTGTAAAATAAATAGCAGTTATTTTGGTGTGTCTTCATGCGTCTAAGGCACCAGCAATAAACAAAGAGTTGATTCTTCCTCTTTCTACAGTGGAGTTATAATGACTACAGGGTCCCTTGTTTGGGCTAATTAAAACCACATCAAATAATTGGGATTGATGAGTAACTAGGGGCAATTGCATCATACTTTGGCTACATTAACAGAGAAGCCTCAATCCCCAGGCTATGAGTGGTATATCTGCAGAGGCTCAGCTGGAGACATACAATAAACTGCATGAGAATACATTTCTGGGACTCTCGCCTTGGCAGTATTACAGTTTTAGCCACACCAGGGAGGTGTTCAGACCAGCCAGGGGTCTACTTACAAACACGGTTTATTTATTGTCTTTCCTCTCCTTTACCTGTGAGACTGGAGTGAGAGAAGGGAGAACCTCCAGGCGGTCAACAGGTCAGGCCAGATAGAGAACTGCTCTGTTTCCACAATCATTCTGTCTATTCTCAACCTAGATAGAAGGTCACAAGTTGTTGAAAATACTGAGAAACTGATTTGTGTCTATATTGATCCAAGCCTCACATCATTTCCCAAGCACCCCAGGTCACTTCCAACCAACGAGCACAAAATCTCTTTGAAATGAGGCACGTCAAATGCTGAACCTACATGTGGACATACCATCTGCTCAATTCCAGGTTTTTCTATCTGTTAATAATTGTTTTGGTTATTATATCTGACTGGTTCACTCAGACAAATCAGCTTCCTTGACAATTAAGACAATATCAGAGACAAAACTTGGATCAGTCAAGATTTTGATCAGAAATTTTTTTCAGGTTACAATTCATTTTGCTTTGATAGTGATTTCCACATATTTTCTCTCAGTACCCCATCAGAATTCTGTTTGAATGGTATGCGAGTCATATGTAGATAAGCAATTTTATTTTTTCTCCTTTTTTGCCAATTCTGTTGTGTGTTGATCAAATAAGTTCCCATAACATAATTTTGAGGGTATGAGAGCTATGCACACTTCCCACTCTCTACCTAGGATGTCCCTACTCCTTTGTCCCTCCAAGGAATCCAGATAATTCTACTTGCTGTTAGTGCTTTCTTAAATATTTTTTCACAAACTTGTTTTATGTAGACCTACAGATTCTGTATACAGCTCTGATAAGGGGTTGGAAGCCCTTACAAGTGTCCATAGCCTTGGCCTAAAGTAACTCTGTGTCCTTGGCTGGGTCATTTAGGATTTTAGGGTTTGAAAGCCTTCATTGTTAAACAGGAGGGGGCGAGATTAGATGACCTCCAGGCCCAATTGTGACTGTAATACTCTCTGAGCCTATATCTCAAAGGCATGTAAATAAGCCATTTGGGGGATTTGTATTGTTTTCTTTATAACTATAATACAGAAATTGAGATATTGGGCTTATCTCAGCATGGTTAAAACTCAAGAAATATCAAGCTTATGTTGAGAATCTCCTTAGTGAATCAAAGCATTTACCAAGGCTCTTCTTCAATAGTTTTCATCTTCTAGAGTCTCAGGAATAAAAATTCAGTGCATATTAGTAAATCTTCTGCTTTTACAATGTTATTGTCTGTGGCATTCCATTTCATATCACAGGTGACATGCTGATACGTTTGTGCTTTGTACATGTATATTGATGAACTTAGGTTCTCCCATATATTCAAAAGTACCAACAATAAAAGCAAGAGGAAACAACGTAGTGACAGGTCTTTTTGGAAACAGATGAAATTACAAAGCCCCAGTAAAGAAAAGTTGCCTAAAGCCACCTAAGTAATTAAAATAAACAAAACCTTGAGAAGAGGGTAGTACAGCAGCTATTATTTAGATCTTTGTTTTGTTTCCTTTCACAGTTCTATAGGATGTAGACATTGTAGGCATGAGCATGTTGATATTGAGGTAATGTATGGACATGTCTATTACTTTTGTTACCATGCCTATAATGTACACCAACTAGTAAAAATTCATCCTAGAACTCATCAAGAATTAAATGCCGCCCAGATGTGCTTCTCAATTTGTATAGGGACTGACACGGCTATTTTCTTGGGTTCTACCTCATTCAAAGTCACAGAGTGAAACCGGACCAAGTCTTGGTTTGTCACTGAACTGAGATTTTCAGATTAGTGGCCAGAGCAGGAATTTTAGTGCTCAGACATTTTTGACTCTGAAATCAAGGTGAGATTTTTCCAACTTTTGTCCTTTTCCATCGTCTCACTGACCCCTCCTTAAATACCTCCTATAGATGAGGTTCCACAGTATTCTGGAATACTCAGTTGTACTATAAGAATGTTGTTCCAGGTATCCTGTAATTCTCCATCTTCTGTCCTAGTCTTTCCTCTGATGCTTTGTGGAGTGCTACCTATACCATGACACCCATTATGTAGACAAAGACAACACTGGTATTCCTTCTGTGCCTGTCTTTCATCTCCAGAGTTTAGCTTTCCAATTCTATCCTCCTTTTCATTCATCACAGTGTGTCCCCTCCTCTCTGTATTTGTCATTGTCCTTGGGAAACATTGTACCCTAAATAGAACACGATTCTGCAGATGTTCTCTGATCAGTGTACCAATGTAAGGGAGATGCTGTGCACCAAGAGCAGAATACCACATTTCCATCAGGCAGGGAAACTCATCAGCTTCCACTTACTGCTCTGTTAAAGGGTGATGGATTTGTTCAATCCTTCCCTTGGTTTCTCAGCAGAAGGCAGGCAGAGGAGCAGTAGGCTTGATTTCACGAATCTCTTTCCTGCTAGAACACTGAAGAGCCTGTCAATATCTTTTCTAGGTGCATTTTGTCAAACCAATATTCCAATGGACAGCCATTAGCACCTCACCCTGTGCTTCAGTGTCACATTTAGGGGAATTTACTTTGACTGATCACAGCTTGCAGGGATCATTTGGTTCTATGGATCCAAACTTATGTTTCAAAACCATTTCCTATCAGTGATGTGTGTACCCCTTGCTCACACTGATTTGCAAAGAGCTAATAGAAAGGAGTCCTTTGATTTTCTTTGAGTCTTATCTACAGGAAAGAACAATCTCTCACTCCAGTTCTTTCCCCACATCCCAATAAGAGCCAGCCACTGAAGATAAATGATATCATACCTCCTAAGGAATTGGATGAAAGAAAATTGTCACCCCATTGACATACTGAGATGGCAAATTGCACAGTGCACTTTCCTGGCCCCAGTGATATGGAGGATTTTCCTTCGAGGAAGGTATCTGATTTGGGCAGTATATTGTTCTATAGATTTAAATGGAGTGATCAGTCAGATAAAACCATCAAAGGCAGAGTAACTCTGATGTGGATAATAAGCTGAGGATGTAGTTTTATCAGGGCCCTGAAGAAATAAAATTTCTAAGCAGGGGAGATTCAAAGACATAATTCTAGTCCAGTAGAAGAGCAGTGGTAACATATGGGGAAAAACAGCTTAACAGGCCAAAGGAAACAAAATCCAATTGGTGACAATAACAATAGATTTTACAGGAAAATATGTAATAAAAAAATAAGCCTTCATTGTTTGGGACACCTGTAGTTAATTATTGCAGCTAAAGACATTAAAATCAGTTTCTTGGCTCATATATCTTCATAGACTGTTTGGCAATATTAAATGACAAAGGCTTAATAATCAAAAGTACTGAGTTAGCAAATGTTTTCTAATTTTAATAACTTCTTGTTGTAATTACCAAGTCTTAGAGTGAAATGATTTAATTAGAAAGTAATCAAGAAGTGTCTACTGTTAATTGAAGGAATTATAAAAGATCTACATTTTTAATATATTTCTGGAGTAATAAAATTAGAGTTTACCATAATTATTTTTAAACCTACCTGATGAGGAATGTTTGATGTGAGAGCAAAGAAGTTAATATTTTCAACAGTGACATCACTCATCACTTACAGCATGGGATCATGAGAGCTCCTCCTTTCTCATCTGGGAAATGATGATGATGATAACAGTAATAGGAATAATGATATAAAGATGATGATAATGGCTAATGTTTACTGAGAATTCACTATCTGTCAGAAATCAGTGATTTAAAAACAGAATTTGTATTTTTTGACAAAGCTTTTTCTGTGCACATCATGGCCTCCAACCTCAATAAGCAATTTGAAATCACATGTTGAACAAA
Source organism: Ondatra zibethicus (assembly GCA_004026605.1). Classification (NCBI taxonomy): domain Eukaryota; kingdom Metazoa; phylum Chordata; class Mammalia; order Rodentia; family Cricetidae; genus Ondatra; species Ondatra zibethicus. The sequence continues at coordinate 153,151 of PVIU01002710.1, read as the reverse complement.
GTGCACAGAAACAAAAAGAAGGGTGTTTACCTTGGTCTCCAGGCAAACAAATAAAAGTGTTCTCTGTTCACTGGCCTGGGTGTCCTTAGACTTCTCAGAACTTTCCTGTTGAAATATAGTCTTTTGAAGTGAGTATATTTGTCAACATTCCCCACGAATGCCAGAGTATGATTCATATATGTGTGTGTGTGTGTGTGTATTCATACACACACACACACACACACACACACACACACACATACACACATTTTTAGTTCAATTCTAAAGATCTTTCCACAGACCTTAGAGCATAAGTTCCTTGTTTATTATCACCAAGTGGCTCAAACATTTAAGGGCCTGGGATTAGTAGGACTTTCCTACCAATGGAAATAATTCCAAGGGCAAAGGACAGAATAGAGAGACACACAGAGAAGATAGATAGCAGATCCTGTTCCAGTGGTTCCTCTGAACCCTGCTAGGTTAAGTATTCTGTTTTTTACTACTTTTTTTTTGGAGTTGAAGCTTTAAGAGTCTCTCTTAAGTATTTGACTATAGAAAACAGTCAATATTGTAGATGCTGGAAAACTCAGTTCTTAACTAACCACCCATCTCTTGCTGTCCCTCCCAGGCCTGTATCTATGATATTCTTACATCACCATCCACAGTCTTTAGCCACAGAGAATTATCAGGGACTTAATACTCATCTGGGGTTTAATGACTCTTCTGTGTGTCTTGGACCATCAACTCTTCCCAGACTCTCATTAATCCCAGGGGCAATGGCTTAGACTGTGATCATTATTGCTTTAACAAACACTTCTAGTAGATGAGAGTAACTCTCCATTTATCTTCCACAGAAATTTATTCTGCTGGACTGACATTGTCAGCTTGAGACACAAGCTTTTGTCTTGAAGTTAAAAAGAATGGTATTATTGCTCTCTGCATTTATTATATTGAAAGCAAAAGCTAATTAAATGTTAAAGTTCCTGGCTGCTTAGTGACAAGGAAAGGCTGGTCAACTTTCTTTTATAAAGTTTTGTTAATATCACTTGGAGACCTTTTCTGGTGGCAAGATTAGAGGCTTGTCATGGATAGTCAGTGAGGAAGTGACACCCTTAGAATGGTAGTATTTCAAAGAATGAACATTTTAATAGGCCAAAAATGAAAAAATATTAAGAAACCTTCATATAGTCTCTTAAAAATTTCTATGTTTGTCTTGATTTTTAACTTGAGGTTTATAGACTTAATCTAAAATAGTTGGTTATTGTACAAGTAAAAAAAAAAAAGCAAAGCTGAGTTCATAGTTCACACACCATATACCAAAAACTGCCTGTCATAAACATTTCAGGTAATTAATCAAATATTCAAATTAAAATGAGAAAATTCATAGTATTTGCTATAAAAGAACACATTAAATGGAAACATATACACGACATAAATAAAGAGTATATTCAAGTATAGCCTTGGAGAGTAACATCTGAGCAAGGAGGACGCCAATATAAAACCACATAAATTTATATCAGTTTCCAGTATTTAATTTAAGAAAATTTCAACTCCCTAATTTAATTTAGAATCTGAGCATCTGGCTTTAGGTTGTTGTTACTTCACTGGGTACCAGAATATTTGTTCCTCTGGGTTAAAGTTGTTTATTGTAAGATTCACCTCCAGTACTGTTCTGTTTTCTTATCTAATCATGGCCTGTTCACTGATTAAAGGAGAAAGCCTGGTTTGTGTGTGTTCCCTTTAACATGCATTTCTTTCATTATAAGGAAGAAGCAAGAAAAATGCAATCCACTTCTGGATCTAGCCTCTTATTGCCACCGCCCTCATAAATTCTGATGTGTAATATATAGGAAAATATAACCTCTTTGGCTGTCCCTACCTTGAAGAAATCTTCAAGAGGTTTTTAAGAGGAGGAAATAACTTTCTATTAGGCCATTAATTTACATTTATTTACTTGGAAGAAGGACACATGCAACACATCATGTGGTCAGAACATCAGAGGGTGACTTGTGGGTCTTGGTTCTTTCCTTCCTCCATGTAGATCCTGGGAATTGAACTCAGGTCCTCAGACTTGACAGCAAGTCTCTTTAGCTGTCAGTTATCGTGTTGGCTCTAAAACTTGGCCATTTTTTAAAAAGAGAATCAGTCTCTTATTCATTTACTAACATGTCAATGACAGACACCTCAACGATTATTCCTTTATATGGCATCATCTCTTGGAGATAATCATTCATCATTAAATATTGATATTGAATTTTAGATTTTTTCACAGATTTTCCATGAACTGAGAGAGCTATATTCAATATTTTGAGGAGAATAGCACATGTTTTGTTTGTTTGTTTGTTTGTTTTTTGGTCAAGTTTTTAGAACTTGGATAGTTTTTGTCACTTTGGTTAAGTCACTAATCTTACCTGACAAATGGCATTGCTAAAGTCATAAGAACTTTCTTTTTTACAGTTTTCCTCAACCCCTCCATGCTTGGAGGGTTTTAATTAGCGGAAGGATTGTGCTATACAGTGGTTGTTTGTTTTTCCATGCTATTTTCTCGAAGACCCACCTGAATGCCACCAGATTAATTGACTAAGAATGAAATGATTAACTTTATTTTCTTCTTGATGTCCCTGTAATTCCAATGCAAAGAAAAATAATACTAGACCAAATAGTTCCATGACTGAGAATGCATTTGTCTCTCTTTTAGTGTTTTGAGATACTGAAAATAGATTCCTCAACCCCATTTCTATTTTAAATGCCCTGAAGGTCTAAGTATCCAAGGTAAGCACCTGCCATTTGTTAGATCAGATTGGTGATCTGCCCAAGGTGATAGAAGTCCGCATGGTAGAGGCAAGTGTTTTTCCTTACATCCCTTGACTTTGTTTCTAAGACCACACATTGGACAAGGCATTGTGTTATTCACCCTTTTCATAGCAACTGCTTCCAACACTCCTTAGGTTTCCCTCACATATGCCATTTTCTTCTGTGCTAACATCTTCTCCACGCAGTTTTTGCCCTGAGATATTGCGCTTTTATTATTCTTCCTTAAAACTGATCTTTAACACAGTCCTCTAACCTCCTCTATTCCGACTTTCCTTTAAAAGCAAGCAACCCAGTGCTGTACTCCAATGGTCTATTTGACCATAATGCCACTTATTCCTCAGTAGTACCAGTCGATCGATGGGTCTGTTTTCTCTAACAGTCCCTAAATCAAATCAGATGAGGGTCACGGTGTCTTGGGGTTTGATTCTAATTTAGTGTTTGTGATCAATAATAAATGCATGTGGAAATAAATGTGTGTTAGTTTTTTTTTGAATTACTGTGACAAAGTATCTGTGGAAACAACTCATGAGAAGAATGATTTATGTTGGTTCATAGCTTCATAAATTGGTCCATGGTCACTTGACTCAATTTTTAACTGAGTCTGTGTGTGGTAAGGCAGAACATCATAGCTGAGGAGAATGAGTTGAGTTACTCACTTGAGGAAGCAAAGAGTCAACAGAGAAAACGGTTAGGGATTTCCAGGCTACACCTTCAGTCACCTATTTCCTTCAACTGGGTCCCACAACTGAAGACTTCCAGCCTTCCACTTTTCATGATGCTATTAGACCATGAAACAATCTATTGTCTACTGATTTATGTGCTTTTGCTTTTTGAGACAGGGTTTTTCCATGTAGCCTTGATTATCCTGGAACTTGATCTGTAGACCTGTCTGGCCTCAAACTCACAGAGATTTACCTACCTCTGTCTCCCAGGTGTTGGTATTAAAGGTGTGCACCACCATTGCCTGGTTTCTGTTGTCTACTGCCCTGTGATAATTGGTTCTACCACTCAGGAATCAAGGACTCAACAAGTGAAATTTTTGGGATATTTCATATCCAAACTACAGGAAGGTGTTTTCATAAAAAACTAAAATGATGGCTGGGGAAAATGTTCACAACGTAAAGGAACTTGTTGCCAGGCCTGAGTACTGGAGTTTAATCTCCTAAATCCATGTAGTGCAATTAGAAAACTGGCTTCTGCAAGTTGTTCTTTGACTTCCACATGTGCATTGTGATGCCCCATGCCCTTCACCTCAGTAAATACATCCAAAGTCCATGAGTATGAGCAATATTGATAATTAATTTAGAACTTCCTATCAATCTTTCCAAATAGAATAACAAAGAAATTTTTCTTGCATCTTGACAGAGGTAAGATGAACAATAAATATTTTTTTATGTTTCAATATATAGATACAAAGTCATGCAAGCCCTTTCTCAATTAGGAAAGATTTCCAAAATGATGCATACATATTAAACTTTTGAAAGAACATTAGGAACCATGGAGGAGCCAATCCTTAAAGGGGTAATTCCAGTACTTGTCACTTTCACACACATCTTAAGAGACTGCACTTGAAGGGTCCAACTGATGCTGGGGTTCAGTAGTGAAAGGGCTTCTGGAGAACCCAATGGCTTCAGTTTTTTTTCCTCTGGGTATATTTTAGCATTACAGAGGTGAGAAAAGCCAGAGAATTTCTCTGGCAATGTCTCTAGTTGTACCTTTTGTTGGTTAATGTCCTTTTTGTTCTCTTCCACATCAAGTGTGTTTTTGTCTTTTGTGCCTCTGCTTTTCTCTGAGAGATTTTCTATATACTTGCGACTTCATAGGATTAGGTACAATCTTTGTCAAACATCTTCAAGTTTATTAAGGAAAGCTGTTGTGCAAAACACAACATAATTTTAAAACTTTTTTGCAAAGAAATTGCTGAAATTATCTCCCTCTTGTCTAAGTCCAAACTGGGATGATTGGTGTTTCAAAAGCAAAGCGTGCTCAGCTGTCACCAAACGTTGCAATGTAATTGTCCTCTTTCAGAGATGTGCACATCACATGGTTCTTCTGAAACTTCCTGTGGCCATAATGGAAAACATTTCCTTATATCGCTATTTTCCAAGGAATAAACACTTGGGAGAAATTTGGAAGAATCCTGCTATTTATAAAACCAGTAGGTTTGAGCAGTTGTATTCCTATGATACGTGTGAATTAAAAAGTGACCACACATGGGTACACGAATCTACACAATTTAGCCTACACATTTATCAAGTCTCAGAAAGCAAACCAAGGGCCTCTAATTTTGAAAACAGAAACAGACTATATTGAGTCCTCTGTTAAGTTTCTCATCATCTTGTTCCATTTTAATATTTGTATTGGGTCACTCAGAGGTTTGCTAGCTTCTTCCTTGCCTACTGAAGCAGCCAAGGAGGTAATTTACCAGATAAGCATGGTGGCTGGTGTGGACATTAGAGTGCCTGGACTCACCATGGCATGACCTAGTTTATTCAATATGCGTAGGCTCCTAGACTTGACCTCTGCTTTGGTTTGCCAGAGCATAGACACACAGCTGCAAGGATACTATTAGAAATGAAAGCTCAGTGTAACATTTTTGTCTTTCCAGTTCCTTAATCCCTATCCATACTAGGCATTCAACCCAATTCAATGTGTGTAATGGCCATTTTCTGTAGAAAAAGTCACTTATCCTAAAAAGTCAAACTGCTTTTTGTCCCCCAGTGAAGACAATTCACTTTCTCCAACAAGATAAGGCATAATTCTGTTTTCTTTCAGAGTGTTTTCTGAAGTTTAATCAAACCAGTGGTCTTAAAATAGTTGCCAAGTTACCTAGGCCTAAACAGATAGAGGCAAACTGCTCTTTAACAATCCGAGAGTCAGTAGACCCCACAAAATAGTGAAGTGTCTGACGGAACTTCAGATGTACATCTGAGAGTTACAGTTGGGATGCCATTGACTTAACTAAAACCTCAAAGAACTTTCTGATGGAAAATAGAATATGCTTTATTTTGTTGGCAAAAGTGAGTTACATTCACTAGAAAATGGAATACAAGACTGGTGAGTTTTCTTCACCAGAGAACTGGCCTTTGTCATAGAAAAAGAGCCCCCCACTTGGTGAATGTTATAATTTGAATGAGAAATGTTCTGCATGGGTTTGTACGTTGGAGCATGCAGTCCTCAGTTGATGATAGTGTTTTAAGATGCTGTGGAGAGACTTGAGAGATTTCACAATAGTTAAGAACACATGTTGCTCTCTCTTGCAGAGGACCTGGGTTGAATTCCCAGCAGTGGCTCATAACTGTACTTAAGTGGAGTTCCAAGCAATCCAAGGTCATCTTCTCATCTCTGTGGGCATTCAGCATGTATGCAGTTCATGTACATATATGCAGGTAGAATATGCACATGCATAGAACAAAAAAATAATACTTTAAAAAGAGGTTGTGCAACCTGTAGAAGTGAAGGGTAGTTGGAAGGAGTGTGTATATGGGAAGGAAGGTCTTAGGCATTACGCTCTAGGCCAGTGTGCAGCCTCAACTCTCCCTCTCTCCTTTTCTTGATCTCCTGAGAAGTAAGCCAGCTGTCATAGAGCCACCTGCCAAAACTTCCCTACCATGATGGATTGTAGCTCCTCAAACTGGATAGGCCCATCTTCCCTTAAATTCCTTCTTATCAGGTATTAGGTTAAAGTGATAGGAGAAATCTGTCATCCAATGTGAGTAACTTGGGAATCAGCAAGTTTGATTGTTTTTTAGTTATATGTTTGTCAAAGATGAGTAGCCTGAGCTTTATTCAAAGACAATCTGTTCAATTACAGACTAGTAATGTCTCACATTTGCCTCAGAAGACTTTCTAATGCAGATAGTGCTTGGTACAAGGCTGCCCTCAGTACCACAGGATGCCTCACAGCAGACATGGCATTGACTCAGTAGATGCCAGTGATGCTGCCTCACAGTTTAACAACAGGAAAACGTCTCCACATCTCCAGACCTTACCAAATGTTTCCGGCACATGCAGAGATAGAAAGACGGAGCAAATTGATTGCTTTTGAGAATCACTGATGTAGATCTTTTGTTTGCCCAAACATTTCTTTGTCACATTGGATTCCTACAACAAAGCTATCAGGACATGTCTTGTTATCTCCTCCGGACAGAAAAAGAATTGTAGATGCAAAGCGTTTCAGACCTAGGGCTCCATAAAGCACTTTAATGCTGGTGCTTGGGGTGTAATAATTGTTCTGTGTATGTGTGCTGCATGGAAGGCAGATTCACCACACTTCAGAACTTCATAGCAAAGGAAGGTTAAAGGAAAGAGAGACGCGGATGAGGCTCCACAGAACCATTTCCTTCTGTTCAAGACTAAGTCAGTATTCCTCTTGGTGTAGCAGATGCTATAAATTAAAAACATAATATGCTACTTCTTAGTTTTGTTGCAGAGAAGGTATTATCTCTTTCTTGTGATTATTTCTGGAAGTTTAAAAGCACAAAACACAGCAGCAATATCTCTTAGTAATATATACTTTTCTTTTATAAGGTTTAAATACAAAAATACAGGAAAGCTACTCACAGGGTACAAGTATCATTTGCTTCCATTCTAGATCTACATCTCTTCTCCTTGCCAATATCACTTTCCCTAAATCTGAAGTGTGTCTAACATGTTGTGCTTCTGCTTACTCTGTATTTACATACCTTTCATAAGTACACATCAATAAGTATAAGTTCATAAATCATACAATTTATAGCTGTACGTTTATTTTAAAATTTCTATAAGAGCAATCATTATGCATTAGACAATATAACTTTTTCAAGGTAACATGATTATGAGATGCCTTCTTTGAGTCATCTATCTTTATATGATCATCTGTTTATTATTTGGTTCATTTTCCTTTCATACTATTTAGTTGAAGAATTATGCCATAATTTGTGAATTTGTTCATTAGTGATCCCTTTGTGTGACACTCTCTTTATAGTATTTCAATCTAAGCTCCACTATGCATGTCTGAACCTATCTCGTGAGACAAACACCATGTGCTTTCCAAGGAGCAGATCTAGGGTTATATTTGCTATGTAACGTGGGAATCTAATATTAGGAATAACTAGTGAGGAAGATGGCATCTTAACATTTTAGGAGGAAATATTGAGCTGTACAGAAGCATATTGCAGTGCTACAGAGAGCCCAAGTAGAGATCAAAACTGTGAAATCTTTGAGATCTGAGCTAACATGGGGACCTCAATGCATAGGAACATGTGACCTAACCAATTTGGCAGAATATTGGCACAAATAAAGCATCATCATAACTAATGTTTTGATATTCAGAAATCAAAACTGGCTAATTATTCCCAAACTAATCAGTGTCATCTACTTTGACAGTTTAAGGAAGCAGCACATTGACAATGCAACTGCTGCAGAAAACAAATATCTAACTATCCACTTGATAGAAATCCCACATGCACAGGAATAGAACAGCAGATCTTTACTTGTATGAAATGACATTACAACAACCCCAGAGCTCACTTTATCTTAATAGAGGAAGCCAAATGATTTATCTTTAAGACTTGGAGTCAGTGGCTATTCCATTTACCTGCCTTATTCAATATCACACTGGGAATTTTATCCAGTGTAAGCACACAGACATGGACAGACAGACACCCGTGTACACAGACACATTGGGAGTGGAGATACAGGGGGAAGGAGCTCAGAGGGAGTGGGCAGAGAGTACGAATGAAAACTAAATGCAAATGAGGAACAAAATTGTTCTGATTAACACAACATGATTGTTAATGTAGCAAATCTCAAGAAAAAGCTACAAAACATTGAAGAACTTAAAGATTGACAACTATATACAATACATATATATTAGTTTGCATGTTAACATAAATAAAATTTGTATGCATCAGTAACGTATGAATGGACTCTGAAATAAAAAAATAAGTATTATTTAAGGTAATAAATGAAATAAGTTATTTTGTTGTTATTTGTTTTGAGTTGGGGTTTTACAGAACAGCCCATGCTGTCCTGAAACTCGCAGTATCCCCCTACTTCAGCCTCCTGAGTGCTGGGAGGAAATCTTTACAAGTAAATCTAACAAAACCTGTACAGCTTCTGAATAAAATGTAATGAAATCCTAATGCAGTATAATAGTGTTGATAGACATAATTAAATGGAGAAATGCTTTGAGCATAGGCTGGAAGGTTAGATATTTTAAATACATCAATTATACCCAATATTTACCAAAACCCCCTTCTGTTTTTAGAGATATTGACAGTGTAATAATAAAATGTATAGAAAAATACAATGCTAAAATAGCTAAAACTATTCAAAAAACAATAGTTAGAAGAATTTCATTAATACGTTTAAGGATTTAATGTTAAGTTCTGATAAATAAGATACTGTGATATATTGGTAATGTAGTCAACGTTTTGATAAGTGGTAAAAAAGAAATTAAACAAATAGACACATAATATATGATCATTTTATGCCCTAACCATAGGGCAAGTACAGATTATAACATTGTGGGCTTCAAGTGAATTTAGATTACCACTGAATTTCAACATTTTAAGTGCAACAACACATTAATGGCTCTATAGATTGGAAAGTTTCAAAGAGGCATCTTTCTAACACAAAACATTAAAAATAATTTGAAGAAGCATAAATAAAAATCTGACATGTAATTTGAAGTGAAATTAGAAATGAGACTCAAATAACTGAGAACAAACTAGGAGGAACCAGGCAAACTCTGTTGCTCAGTACCATCTGAGTATAAGTGGATTTTTGGGTGAATGGAAGCTGGGCAGCTATGGGGTGTGATGAAGTAAAACACAGTTAAATGGTCACTATAAATTTAGTCTTAATTTTGTTGCATTGTGTTTGAAAATAAAATTTTGGAAATAATTCTTCTCTACAAATCTATGAAGATATGATTTTCAAAAATACACACAAAAATATTCATCTATTATTGGAGCATGTAAGTTTTAAAACCACTCATTTGTTCACTTAAACACACATGGAAGTTTTACAAATGTGTACTGTGTGAAGGCTAGAGAAATGGCTTGGCAGTTAAGAGTACTTGCTGCTTTTCCAGATGACCTCAGTTTATTTTCCAGCATCCACATGGAGGCTCACAGCCATGAGCTTCCAGTTTCAAGTAATCTGTGCCCTTATCTGGCCTGAGGCCACACACATGGTATATAAACATACATGGTGGCAAAATACTCCTGCGCATAAAAAAGTTTCAAACTAGTTTTCAACAAAGAACTGTGAACTAGTATTATAGAGTTCACTTTTCTTGTATAATGACACTGGGAACTTAAAGGTAAAATCGTCAACAAGTTGTGATATTAAGAAACCAACAACCCCACTGAAATAAAACATGTCTTAAATTGTATAATAAAAAACTTAAAAGATATTCAGTGGTAGAAACCAATGAGAATATCTCTTGAATGCAAATAAAATTTCTTTTAAGTGGTACTGTAGTTTGAGTGTGAAGTACACATTTCACTCATGAACATGAACAGTTGACTGTCAGGGACTAGTGCTGTCAGGGAAGGATAGGGGGACATTTGGGACATGTAGCCTATGTGGATGACTTCTGTGCTGGGTAGGGGGCATGTGAGGATTATAGCCTGCTCTGCTTCTTGTTTATTCTCTGCTTCTTGATCTAATCCGATGAGGACCAGTCATGGTACAAGCTCCCAAAACCAGGGACAACGGAGGCCTGGACAGTGTGCCTTCTCTGGTACAGTGCTCAAATATACTTTGACATCATGAACCCAAATAAATCCTTCCTGCTACAGGTGGTTTCTGTCAGGTAATTTGTCATAGCAACTAACATTGGAGGAAGTATGAAATCTATAACATGATATTCATTCATACATCAAAATAGGAAGTGACATTCATATTCTTCGTATAGAAATTGAAAAAAATAAATAGGAAAACTAGAGGTAAGATTAGAAACTGATGTAATAGAAGCCATACAAAAGAGAATTCACCAACCTAAAATTGTTTCACTGAGAGAAATGTTTCTGTTGCAGAGAACATTGGCAAATACACACACAAAATATAATCCAGATAAGAGCATATGTACTATGTTTTGTGTATGCATAATGTGAGCACATTATTCTAATCTATTGGAAAATTGGCATGGGAAATTTTACAAAAATGAAGTCTTTTATATACTTAAATATGGCTTACTAAAATTCAACTAGAAACATGGTGCTATATATTAAATAACTAACATTCCATTTAATTTTGAAACAAGCACAGACATTGGAAGTATATTACCAAAATACTTGACACCTATTACATAAAAATTAAGAAAGAGTAGATAAAGAATCGAGATCCTAAACTCCTTTTAGGTGGCCAGTGCAAATTTATTACAGGATTAAGGAAACATGAGAAAGAAAATGTATAAGATCTAAAATGCACATGCATAATATTAAGAAATCAAATTCAGCAGTGTATGAAGCTAGCAGCTGAATAACTTAGAAAACATCCACAAAAATCTTGTCTTATGACATGGAAATAGTCTGGCTACAGAATATCTACCAATGTAGTTCTTCACATGAATAGTTAGAGTAAAATATCTATAAGATCAACTCAATAAATTAGAGAAAGCACTGAATAAATTAAAAGCCAGTTTCCAATTTTAAGCATGAACAATGATAGTGGCAATAAGCTCCTTACTTGATAAACAGGATCTTCTCCCACCTATGGCAAAATTGTTTTTGGGAGAAACTCTATGTCATTGAATCCAGGAAGAAATGAGCTAGCACCAGCCAATTCTCTCTAAAAGAATAACAGAAGGAGAAAGAAAAGGAAAAGAGTTATAATTGTTTGAAATATATTATCTTTATTGTCACATTTCATAATTACCTATAGAGAAAAATTTGAATAGGTAACTGGTGGTTTGAATAGAGAAAAAGAAGATCTCTTGAGTAAATTGGGAGCATGGGGACATTGGGGGAGGATTAAAGGGAAAAGGGGAGAGGCAGGGAGGGGAACAGAGAAAAATGTAGAGCTCAATAAAAATCAATTAAAAAAGAATAGCCTAATATTCTTTTAATAATATTTATTATTATTCTAACTAATAAGTTAGAATGCTTACTCTCCAGTTAGTGGAACTGTGTGGGAAGGATTAGAAGGTGTAGCCTTGTTGAATAAGATCTATCAATGGAAATGGGCTTTGAAGTTTCAAAAACTTGAGCCAGGCCCAGTGTCTCTTGCTTTCTGCCTGTTGCCTACAGATCAAGATGTAAAACTCTCAGCTGTTACTCCAATTCCATGTTTGTTTGATCCTTATCATGATGATAATGGACTCATTCCCAGAAACTGTGTGAAACACCCTGATTAAATGCTTTTGTTATAAGATTTACCTTGGTGTCTCTTCATAGCAATAGAATAGTAACTAAATAATAAATTGTAAACTATCAGGCAATTTATATAGGTAACCAACAAGAAAACTTTCAGTTTGCTAAAATAATGTATAAGTTCGAATTTTATCACACACACATACACACTCATATATATAATACATCTTTGAAAATTCTTTGAAAAAATCAAAAATGTATTTAGTATAACTTGATTAAATCTACCCTATCCTCTTCACCCAATTCCCCTGCCTCCAACTCTCCCCAACTTCATATGCTCTTTCTTTTATATAACCCATTCTGCCCAATTAATGCTATCCATATGCATTATGGTATGGGATTGTCCCCTGGGCATGGAAAATCCATCAATAGCTACCCACCAAAGAAAATGGATACACCGTCCCTCAGTAGACCAACTGCCATTAGCTCTGCAGCATAGGGAGGGCCATCTACAACCACTCCTTCTTCTGTGCTGGGATTTTTAACTGGCTTGATCTTATGCAGATCTTGTGTAGCTTCAATGAGTTCATGTCTACAATAGCCATATCATGTCCAGAGGACAGCATTTCATAGCACATGTCCATATTCATCTGTTTTACTTTCTTTCCACCCCTTTTCTGTTTTATTCCTTGAGCCTTGGGGAAAATTAATAATATAATTGAAAATATAATGCTAAAAAGAGTTTGAACATTGGTAGTGAGCAATGCTCTTTCCAGAAGACATAGGTCAGTTTCACACACAGATTACCCCCTTATTATTGTCATTGAGACCCCAGAGGCACCCAAAACAGCACAAGCTATTGCTTTTGCTCTTGGTTGCCCATCGTAAATAGATTGCAAGAACCTAGTGCTGAAAACACATATATTCTGGTTGCAGGACATAGAAAAAAATAAATTTTGAACTGACAAGAAAGCTCTTTCCCCACTGGTGAGCTTTCACAGTGCTGGGAGGAGCAGGCTACTGTGGGATAAAGAGCATCAGTGGTCCAGCACTGGACCTTAACTGCTATAATGCTGACCTTCCAGGTAAGATGTTCATTGGTGAAATATTGGCAAGACTTTTTACTAGAAGAACCAGCCACTCTCTTGGTTGGATTTATGCCCTGCTATACAGGAGAGAATTTGTGCCTAGTTTTATTAGCCTGGTCAAATCCCATGACTAGAGAAATCATAGCTCCTAGAACCTGTTTAAGCTGTTTTGCTAAACAGTTATGTTGAGAAACTGCCTTCTATGAATTTATGTTTATATCCGTGGATTTGTGCAGCTTCTGACCTTCTCACTATAGTGGGTAGTGGTTTCCGCAGACCTATATCTATTCAGAGGGCTGAGAACAACCAACTGTGGATGCCTAGCTATAGGTATAGTATCAATTTTGCCTTTCTATTTTTAGTTCTTAAGCTAATACTTTTATTTATTACATTAAACTCAGCATATCAAGTAATGGATTTCATTATGTCACTTTCATAGACACTTTGCACTCATTAATGGCCTTTCCTGTTTCTGTCTCCTGTCTCTCCTGACCCTGTTTCACAGGTATCTCTCTTCAACTCCAATTACTGGCCTTCTGTTTCCATGTCACATGTCATTATCCTTTCTCATTTTCTTCTTTCCTCCATTTTGCTTTTTCTTCCTCCTCTCTCTCTCATGGTCTCCTTTCCTCTTTCATGATTAAATGCTCCCTACACTCACTCAACATAATACATATATGTATGCACATATAGATAAAAGGTAAACCCTAAGTTCTGCACATGAGAGAAAACATGGAAATTGTCATTCTGAGTTTGACTTATTTTACATAATATAATGATTTCTAATTTTATCCATTTGCCTGATAATATTATGGTTTTTGTTTTCTTTGTGAATTCATAAATTCCATTGTTCATGTAACCACATTTTGAATCTACTTTAATTTCTGGTGAGCTTTTAGATCAGTTCCACTATTTTAGCCGCTGTGACTAGGAAGCATAGATATGTAAATGCCTGTGATAGTATGTAAATAACTATTCCCAGGAATCATGTAGACGTTTTAAATGTTAGTTCTATTTTATTTTTATAATTGCTACTGTAGCTTACATTCCTACAGTGTGAATAAAGTGGATAACAGTTCACCTTTCTCCATATATTTGTTGGCATTTTCTGTCTCCATGTTAGCCATTCTTACTGAGGTAAAATGGAATCTCTTGGCAGTTTGACGACTTTATATCTCTGTTGCAAGGAGGGACTGCTTGTTCGTCCTGGCTACCTGACTAGCTTAGCCCTGAAATAACCACACAGAAACTGTATTAATTAAATCACTGCTTGGCCCATTAGCTCTAATTTCTTATTGGCTAATTCTTACTTCTTAATTTTACCAATTTCTATTAATCTGTGTATTGCCACGTGGTAGTGGCTTACTGGCTAAAATTCCCAGCATCTGTCTCCGGCAGATCCATGGTGTCTCTCTCTGACTCTGCTTTTTTCCTCCCAGAATTCAGTTTCGTCTTCCCCACTTACCTAAGTTCTGCCCTATCAGGACAAGACAGTTTCTTTATTCATTAACCAATACAAGCAACACACAGAGGGAACTCCAACATCACATCTCCCTGATTTTTATGGTTTTAAAAAGTCCTTCAAATCTTTGCTGATCACTGATGCAATTTTTCTGTGAATAATTGTCTATTAAGCGTAACCACTCAATTGTTGATTGGAAGACATGTTTTATTTGAGTTTACTGGTGTTAATGTTTCCATTTCTTTATAAAAAGTCTAGACTCCAACCCCTTGTTCTACCCTTGTCAAGAGTTCTTCCACTCTGTATACTGTCTCTTGATTTTGTTTCCTTTAATAGTTTCCTTTGCATTTTGATTTCATCTAATCCAATTTGTCAGTTCTTGGGGCTAATATCCTGTCTCATTGGAATCTTTTCCCTAAGGTCCTTCCTTTCACCTATTTTTATGAATTATTTCTCTCTGTTTTCCTCTTGCAGCTTCAAACTTTCAGGTCCTATGTTGAGTTTCTAATACAGTCTAGTTGGGGTATTTTTTTTGGTATAAGATGTGCGGTATTGCTCTAATTTCATTCTTATACATGTAGATATCTGGTTTTACTAGAACTGTTTGTTAAAGAAATCATTTTACCAATGATTTATTTATGTATGACCTGGATACATTTTTCCAAAAATTAAGAGGGTGTATGTTTGTTTCTGTGCTAGTACCAGGCTTTTTTTTTTTTTTTTTTGGTTACTATAACCACCATGTTGTAGAACTTAAAAGTAACTACTGTGATACCTCCACTATGCTCTCTCTGCTTACATTGATTTGACTATTTGGGGTTTTCCATATTTCAATCCAAAATTTAGAATAATTTTCTGGTTTGGTGAAGAAATATTTCTCTGGCATTTCAGCAATCCCATTTTCATTATTCTCCAACATTGAAGTGTTATGAGCTTGGTTGATGCCACAGTGACTTGTTTTCACAAGGTTTGTGGCACTTTGTTGTCTTGTACAGGTTTACTATATTTTCCCACTCTTTTTGCTTTCTCGTTAGTTAATGTGAGTCTTTTTGGTGAGCTGTCTTCACCAAATTTGTGTTCCTCACTCCCCTGTGTAGGGAAACTAGCCACAGTGACATAACAATGTTTGGCAGCAATCTTAGAGTCAATCTCAAGAGAAGATACTTGACTTTTTCACTTCTGTCCCTCATAAGGTTAGAAACAGCAACACTATGGTAGTAGTTGGGAAATTTTAATTACATAGCTTTTAGAGCTAAGAGTTTTTGTAATAAAATGAGAAGGGAACAGGGAAAGGGGAAAAGACAAAGTATGAATGAGAAGGAAAGTGTATGGCTTAGAAATTTAATAAGTAAAGGCAAAAATATTAAAAAGTAGGAGCAAAGAAAGGTCTATTCTAAAAGCCTAGTCCAGTGAGAAACAGATTAAAAAAAATCCTCAACAAGGTAAGTTAAAAGTTGTAAATAAAATAAAAACTAAATTTATACTGTATCGAGGATAGAGAAATCCCTTCCATTTGCTGCTTGGTGATCTCTTCCTGGCCACTGAATTTATTCATGCCCTGGGAAAGACTGTTCAACACATGCCTCATGGCCTGGGATATATGTGGTATCTTTTCAAGGTATTCCTGTCAGGTGCTGCCCAGCCTTAGGTTCTCATGTTGCCCTTCTGCTCCTGTCTGCACAGAGGAGCAGCTCCTGCTGCTTCTCCAATCATTCTGCCTACCCCCTGATTACATCTCAGCTCAGGAAACATCATCTCTCTGCTGTTCTCCCATACCAATGCAAGGAGTGGAGACACTCCACGGCTGATGGTGAGGTTTTGTTCCAGTAAGGACAGTGCAGGGCTGATGCTCCTGGCTGCTTTCTGACAGTGGCTTAGTTCTTAGTGTTTTCAATAATGGCAATATAATTTTGGGACAGGGTCTCATGTAACACAGGCTGGACTAGATCTCACTGTATGACTAAGGGTGATCCTAAACTTGCCAATCTCATTCTACCTCCTGAGTGCTGGGATTGCAGGCAAGACTGACATACTAGCTGAATCTCTAGTCTTTGATCATCTTTCATCCAGTGTAAAAGAAGTAACTTTTAGTTTACCATTGTACTTGGGAGTCCTTCCATCTTTTCTTACCATAATAAGTTGACCTGATCAAGAATGCTGAGTAAAAACAAGAAAACATGCTTCATCAGTTTTCTCTGGCATTCATAAATATGATTCTAAACTTTCATAACTAAATTGTTTGCATGTGATTTGCCTTTGGTAAACATTATTTATCAAGTTAAGAATAGCCCTTATTAACCCAATTAGGTATGAGTTGTTTTCAAAATTAATAAACTCATGGATTTTTCTATATATATCAAGCACTCATTCTTTCATTAAACTACTAATTCATTAATAAATTCACATTTTACTAGGCAGTGGTGGCACACACCTTTAATCCCAGCACTCAAAATACAGAGGCAGGGAGATCTATGTGAGTTCAAGGCCAGCCTGGTCAACAGAGTGAGTTCCAAGACAACCAAGGTTGTTACATAGAGAGACCCTGTCCTGAAAAAAATGCAAATATATAGCTACATAAATTCACATTTGAAATTTGGAGATAATATTGTACCCTGAATTTAAATGTTAAAGGCTAATGATATAATAGTTTTAATGCATATCAAATTCAAATTTTTGGTAGCTTGTTTTGGTACTTCATACCTATACTAGTAAATAAGTTAATATACAATTTAGCTTTTCTGAAGTGCCCTTGTTAATTCTGGTATGAAACCTACATTAGGAAAATTTTAAAAAGATGGCCTCTTTACTCTTTTCCATTCTTCAAAACAACTTGTGTAACAGCCTATCTTTCCTTGGTTGCTGGGCACTTTCTGTATTTTATACTTAGTCTTCATTGTTATAACACTTTCAAGTCTTATTCTTTTGTGGACAAATAGCATTTGAATTTTAGTTTATGTGCCTCTTATTATTTCAAATATTTTTAAATGGTTTATTGTTACTTTAATTTCATGTATCTGTTGATTGACTCCTTTATTAATTAGCAATGTTGTCTTTTAATTATGTTTGTCTATTTAAATATTTATTTTTTATTTGTTCAAGCTATTTCACTTATCTTTTTCATTTTCTTCTAAAGAAACAATTTTTAAAAAGTTGTTGATCTCCACTACTGCTTCTTCGGTTTTTAGTCTAATTATAAACATTATAAAACAGCAGCTGATTGTTTCATTAATTTCTGATCTTATCAATGTTATTTCTTTCTACTTTCTTTATGTTTTCTCCATTGGTTAACAAGTCTTTTGAATCGAAACTTAATTCATCCCACTTCAATCATTATTTTTAATTAATAATTTCATAGTTAAATACTATTTTTAAACATCTTATAATTTCTACTATGATTTCCTTCTTAACTGACAAGTTATTTGGCAATCATTAAAGTAATTTGAACTGTTCTTTTTATTGTTTTGCTTCTATTTGGCTTAATGTTCTGCCATCATAATTATTCAGTATGGTATTAATGGCATTGAGTATTTGGAATTTTCTGATAGTTTCTTTCTGATTTTACCTGAATATGCTAAATTTAAACATCTTTAAATGTTACTTAAAATCTAATGTATTTTTACTTATTTTACAGGGCAGAATTATACCAATGCCTATCAGATAAATATTTTTACTTCACCGTTCAAAACCTCCATGTTGTAAAGATTTACTGTCATTTTAATATGTCAACCCACGACAGATCCGCCTTAAAATTTCTTTATAATTACATATCAGTCACTTTTTTCTGAAAATCCTGTCAGTTTTGGCATGACATATTTCTTCACTGCACAACCCTCCCTTCTAATTATTAATTTAAAAATTATTTTTAGTTTCTAAAGTAAAGGTTAACTTTATTTATAATGCATATCTAATTAAGTTTACTCATTAAAACAGTCCACTTCCATGCTCATTCGTGTGAGTTTTATCTCCAAGCCAAGGCTCTTACTGTTGTAGAAAACTTGGTGGGATTCTGGGGCAGCAAATGCACTCCATGTTTCTGTAATAAAAACTGTTTTACAGAATATGGCCCCAGCACCACATGGGTGTATGACAGGGGAGAAAAATGAAAGGAACTTATTAACATCTTGAACAAGGTTGGAAGTAGATTCTTTGCCTATTGAGACTTTATGTAGACCCCTAGTCAGAACCTTGATTACAGATTTTCAGAGGACCTGCCTAAGCCACATAAGCTTTCTGACATTCTGCTGGAAAATAGTCACTTCTTTCCGTTTTACACCTTAGAGACTAGGAAAGTTTTTTAAACAAAGGAAATGAGTATCACAGAAGTGTTGGTCTCTTCTTGGTGGAACGTATTTTGTATTGTCTGACTTCTTTCCTTTTTTTGTGACAGCATTTTTCTGTGTACTCCTTGACTGCCCTGGATCTCACTCTTTAGACCAGGCTGGCCTTGACCTTAGCAAATTCTGAGTGCTGGTATTAAAGGTGTAAGCCACCATGCCCAGCATCTCACTTCTTTTGTTCCAGCTAATGTCCATACCTAGCAACTGTAGTGCTGGGTGTGCATTTCACTTATTTATACTTATAGACCTGAAGTGGGGTATAATGTAAATATATCATGCTTTTAAAAGATTTATTTTTAACTTTCAATTATTGTGTATCTGTGTATGAATATGTGCACGTGAGTAAAAGTGCCCACTGAGGCCAGAATAGTTTGTTGTTTGCACTGGGGCTGGACTTACAGTAACTGTGATGCTGGGACTGGAACTCTGGTCCTCTGCAAGAGCTGTGCTTGACCTCTTAGCTGTATCTCCAGTCCCCTCATTAAAAACCAAAACAAAGAAAAAACATTTTGCGTAGAATTAACAGATATTTTGATTGTTCCTAGTTTGCGTCACATGAATAAATCTGAGATGAATGGTCTTCTATAAATCTTAGATAGACATCACCATTCACTTTCATTGAGTATGTATCCATAACTGGCATTGGTGATTTCTAAGCTATGGCATTAGAAGAGATCCCAAACTGATTTCTGATGTGGTTACAGGGTTTGCAGTACTGTCCATTAACAAAGGAGTGCTATAGTTTCTTCTAATCCTTGTCAAACTTTGAAATTGACAGGAGTTAAAGTTTTCAACATCTTTTCAGGTATGTAGTCTTATCCTACAGAAGCTTCAGTCTCTATTTCTGTGATAACTCTTGATGTTGATGCTTTCTTAAATCTCTGATTGTAATAAAATGGTGTTTTGGTATTCATTTTGGTGAAGGACTTCTTCAAATCTTTTGTGGACTAGTTCCCTGGTCTGTTTCTCATTGATCTGGAGCAAATTTAAATAAATTTTGAGTAGGAGAAGTTTTTTGGTCAGTATTTACATTTCAAATATTGCCTTTATGTTATTTGTTCACTAGAATGAAAACGAAAAACTCTGTGTTTTGAAGAAATCACAGAAAAATATGTTCGTGACCTTGAATTGGATATATAGTTGTTATCCATGATTAGCAAGGCACCAACACTATGAAAATTATTGATAAATTGATATATATAGCTATTTTAATAACTGCTTGAAAGTCTCAAATAATCCCTAATCATTTATTTTGTTGTTACATGTGCTCATTCTTTTTAATGGAGATTCAAGTGGCTTTTAGTTTATAATTATTATCTATAGTTGGAAACTTTTTTCCTGCTGTGGCATAGTCTCTTCTGGATTGTGGAAATACCCTTTAATAAAAAGTAACATTTAACAACTTTGAGGTTTCACTAGCTATAGATCAATTCTATATTCAGTCATAATTTTGGGACTGTATCCAACACAAATAAATGTGAAACGCATATTAATACTAAATGCAGAATTGAGTATCTAACATAACTTGAGTGATGATTGCTTTAGGAAAACATTTGATTATTTGTTGTTTCCCTGGGCTAAGTAATCCTTTAGGTTCCCATTTCATGCATAAGAAAATGCTTGAAAATTTCTAAGGTCTTACAATTCATTCTAGTTCTCACATAGCAGAATGGATGGGACGCAAGCAATTCATATCAATTTAGTCTATGCTTCATGTTTAACTGCTATGTCCAAAATGAAGAACTTTTAGGTTTGTACATGCTAACACAGCTAGCAACTATGATTCTAGGCAAGATAAATCTGGATCTTAGTCCTTTCTGTACCCATGCTCCAGCATAGTGTCTCACCCATAGTTCATTAGCTGTGTGAAAAAATTAGGTTTAAATTTTATCTCTAATATAGACTGGAGGGTGAGGATGGTCTGGTTGGAATCTATTTTTTTTTCTGAAGACTGTTTTAAAATGATACCATTCTCATTTGTGTAAGTCACGAGTATTTGACGAGAGTCTACTCAAAAGAGACTATGATAACCCCTTTGTCGATACCAAGGAGGTGTCAATAATGGAAAAACTGTGCAGTGCAACCTGTCCTGGGAATGACAAATCAGACAATACCTATTATCCACGTGTCATTTCCTGGTTGAGGACATAAAAACAGATCAAGGCAAAACCCAGTGCGTGTTTAAATTAGCGGTGCAGATCAATGCCCATATTTCTTAGTGTCATGTTTCATTATGTTGAACTCTTTATGTCATCGTAACCCAAGGCATCTTAATGTAACCTGACATCCAGGCTATGTTGCATTAGAAAGATAAGAAGCTCTACATTTGCTTAATGGTTAGAATGTACTCTAATGCTCTCCATTTGCCTAGCAAAAGGTTGTCACCTGCTGTATGTTGGTGAGGTCACTGATGTATTAAAGGTTGAGAGGTCAGAGACCACAAATTTAAATTTCTTAGAAATATGCCCTTAGGTAGACTTCTCACCTTTATATTTTCCTATGATCTTCAATTTTTGGTTTGTATAATAAAATTATTATTGAGAGAGTTTAGATATAATAATTTAAACTGAGGCAATTCCATTCAATTTTTAAGAGAAAACATAAACTAACCAGTTGAGGTTTTGCTTAAATACTGTGATTTCCAATGCACTTTTTGGGGGCCATTTACTCTTCTACTTTTCTGATTTTTCATAGGAAATTGTCTATATTGTTATGTAATACCTCACATTCTGATAACAGATTTTCAGGACACAGCTTATGTTTATGAAAAACTGTTATCTGTTTACAGGACAGGGGTTATTTTGACAGCTCTTGTTTAGAAATTTTGTAATCTGAAGAATCTATAAAACTCATTGGAGAAGTGTGCAGAAATTTATTACCATAGTGTTCTACCAGTTTACAAAGGGCCTGGGGTAATAATCAGGAGTATGCAATTGTAAGAAAAAGGCTATGGAAGAGCAAATACAAATATATTATATTACACTATACTATAGTACAGTAAAACACACTACACTGCAGTACACTACAGTCACTTGACTGTATTACACTTCACTACATCACACTACAGTTACTACACTATACTACACTACACTACAGTATATACTCCACTACAGCACACTACTATAATACACTACAGTATATACTACGCTACAGTACACTACACTATAGTACACTATACTATACTACACTACACTACAGTACACTACAGTATAGCACACTATACTACAGTACACTACACTATAGTACACTATACTATACTACACTACACTACAGTACACTACAGTATAGCACACTATACTACAGTACACTACACTATAGTACACTATACTATACTACACTACACTACAGTACACTACAGTATAGCACACTATACTACAGTACACTACACTACAGTACACTACACTATAGTACACTATACTACAGTACACTACACTATAGTACACTACACTACAGTACACTACACTATACTACAGTATACTACACTATACTACAGTACACTACACTATAGTACACTATACTACACTACACTACAACTACACTACAGTACACTACACCTTCCTATACCATTGGACAGGGTAGACAAATTGCTGAGAACTAAAGGAAAGTGATAGAAGAGGCATATTCAATGTTGATAATAAGAAATTAGCACATTAAACACAGTGAATCAGTATGAAAGATGGGCTATTTTTCATCCTAAAATGATGACTAGAAAACAATGAAATGGGAAAAAGAAGGAAAATCTGCCAACCAAGAGTCTGTAAATAGTGCAATGATGCTTAAAATGTTGGAAACAAGGACTGGAAAAATGTCTTAGTGAATAAGGGAATTGGCTGCTCTGGCAGTTCAGAGCACCTATATGGTGGCTAATAGCTCTCTGCACTCCAGTTTGCAGGGTGTCCACCATCCTCTCCTGGCCTCTGTTCTATCAGACATGTTCCCGATGCACCTATCAAATGTAAGCAAAACACTCATATATGTAAAATAAAAATAATTTTTAAAATGTCAGAAGCTATACTTATAAAGTCTCATCAATATATCTACCTAAACATGAGCTAAAATAGACAACAACAGTAGACATGCCAAAGTGAATCAAAAGAATCCTTAAGCCTATACAAAGGACTACAGCCAATGAGGAATGCTGAGAGTAGTAGAAATGCCTTCCCTAAGAAAAGCACACAAACTGGCTATACACCACCAATTGATTATCCCTGAAAACATAGACACAGTAAGAGTATACAGAATGATCTTGAAGTATTTATATTTATGACTATATATGTATTTACATATATGTATATAACAGTACATAAAGAAAATGTGTCTATGGATTTGAAAGACATTAAAGAGGACTATATGGGAGGGTTTGCAGGGTAGAAAGAGAAAGGAGAAATTATTATAATATAATTTCAAAAATAAAAGAAATAGACAGGCAGTGGTGCTGCATGCCTTTAATCCCATCAGTTGGAAGGCAAAAACAGAAGAATCTCTGTGAGTTTGAGGCTAACCTGCTCTACAGAGCAAGTTCCAGGACAGGTTCCAAAGCTACACAGAGAAACCCTGTCTAGAAAAACCAAAAATAATTAAATAAACAAATGAATTAGTGAAAATAATGGCAAACAAATATGCTGCAAAATTAGGTGAACTAATTTTGAGAAAATATATTGTCAAATTTACTGTTTAAAAGATAAAATTCATTACAATGAATCAAAATAGGTTCAGTGGAAGAAATTTAATCCCTCAAGAACAGATGAAAGATGGTAACATGATTAACACAAGGATTAATGTACATAATTTTATAACTTTTTTTAAAAAACTTTAAGGATGAAGGAAACAAAGCAAAGATGATATTGCAAGGCGGAGTAGAAACAGTTGAAATAGAAGATTGTGATGGACAACAATATGCTTGCAAATTCTACAGTGTTTGAACACAGTGAGAACTACTAATGTAGGAACACTAAGGAAAAGCTGATACATTAAAGATGCAAAATTTAATGTGAAGAGCCACAAGAAATATAAGAATTATGAAAATAAGTACTTTAGAAAGCCTATAGAACAGAATACTAAAATTAATAAATTAAACAAAATAAAAGACCACCAAATCACAGAGAAATAAATAAACACCAAAATGAGTAGTACTCAAAATGGAAAACCAAATCAATAGATTGTATGCAAGTCCAAAATATATATTGTCTATAAGAAGCAATTTAAATGTAAATAGATAGGATGAATCTAAAAGGAATGTAAATGCATAGAAATACAATCACAGACGGGTGTTACCATATCTACTTAGTAGTTAACATTAACAGACTTTCTTCTGGACTTAATAGCTACAGAATACACATTATTTTCTATTACACATGGATACTCAGGTAAAGAATGGTCATTTATTTTCTGGTAAAATGCATTTTGTCAAGAAACTGAAATTTTATAAAGTATATTTCCTGTACAATAGCATTAAATTAAAAATCACTAAGAGTAAGCTACCTAGAAAATATTCAAATATTTTGAAATTAAGGAATGTGTTTCTAAA
The DNA here is from genome assembly GCA_004026605.1 of Ondatra zibethicus. Classification (NCBI taxonomy): domain Eukaryota; kingdom Metazoa; phylum Chordata; class Mammalia; order Rodentia; family Cricetidae; genus Ondatra; species Ondatra zibethicus. The sequence goes on along the minus strand of PVIU01002710.1, from coordinate 128,642 downwards.
ACAATTCATATGTGATTGAACAGGCAGTGAGATGTCTTTGTCATTTCTAGAGTTTTGGAAGCGGCTTACAATGTACTTCGTGTTTTCTTAGGTAATATTATATCCTTCTGGAGTCTTTGATGGAGTTGAAGAATAGATAGATAGTTATAGTTTTCCATTGTTATGATAAAAGATAAAATAGATCTAAATATTGTAACTGTAATTCTTACTTGATAACTGTTTTGTTATATGTAATTTTACTATGTTAAAGTGAAAGCCTTTCTTTTTTGTTTAAACAGAAAAAGAGAAAATGGTGTAGGAGGTTCTTCTGTATTTGTGTTACTTTCATTGGTGAATAAAGAAACTGCTTTTATTTTTGATAGGTCAGAAATCAGGTAGGCAGAGTAGACGGAACAGAATGCTGGGAAGAAGGCAGTGTGGCAGATACCATGAAACTCCTGTCTGAGATTGATGCTGGTTAGAATCTTTCCTGGTAAGCCACGACCTCGTGGTGTTGCACAGATTGGTAGAAATGGGTTAGATCAAGATGTGAGAGTTGGCCAAGAAGAGGCTAGATATAATGGGCCAGGCAGTAATTTAATTAATACAATTTCCATGTGGTTGTTTCGGGTGTAAGCTAGCTGGATGGCCGGGACAAAAAACAGGCCCGGTTTCTCTCTTACTACAAGCTGTAAAGATAAATTCTGGTGCCACTGCCAGTGGCCCCTCAGTCTGTCCCAGTCATGCAACTGTCAACCACATTCAGAGGGACTAGTTTGGTCCATGCTTATTCCCTCCCAGACTGGCTGGTGTTGGTGAGCTCCCATTACCTTATGTAGACTGTTTCAGAGTGGGTGTACCCATCATGGTCTTGACCTCTTTGCTCATATTCTAATTCTTCCCACTCTTCAACTGGACTTTGAGAATGGGATAGTCAATATGGAGGAAGGACAGAGATGAGAGCAAGGAAAGAAATATCTTGAAGAGGGAGACATTATGGGGTTAGCAAGAAAACTGGCTCTAGAGAAATTCCCAGCAATCCACAAGGTTGACCCAAACTAAGACCCTAAGCAATAGAGAAGGTTCCAAAATTGTCCTTGCCCTATAGACAGACTGATAAATATCTTAAATATCACCATTAAACCTTCATCCAGCAACTAATAAAAACAGAGCAGAGACCCGCATCAGAGCAATGGACAACGCATCAGTTTTATAAGCTTTCTTAAAACCAGAAAATGTGACTTTGTCTTTGCATTGTTCTTTGTGCCCCAATGATTGAAGCAAAAGCTTTTGATAATGTTATTTACCCACCCCAAATCCTCCTCTCAGCCTTCTGTCTTCCTCCTTTCTTTCGAAAGCCAATAACACAAAGTCCTATCTGGCTAGACTTGCTGGTTAGCCTCTAAACAGAAGCAATATTGCCCTTCTCCAAATCTTGCTGAGTGGTATATTTATCCTGGTTCACACACATACCATGCTGTGTGGTTATCTCGTTCCTGTGTGGTTCTCTTCTTTCCCTTAATAATGCAAACACTTACTGAAAACGTTCCTACTGCTTAGATTCTTGTAGTTAGCTTTTCTCTTCCATCATCCTAGATAAAAGTAAAACACTTAATATGTTTTTATATTAAGGGCACAGGTTTTGGGGTTAGATATAAATTTGAATTTTAGTGCTGAAAAACCACAATATATAATATTTGCAAAGTTATTTTCATTTATAATAGGGATTGGTAATTCTTTTATTTTTTCTATTAAACTGTTTGTGGATTTTCTGGTGCCTCTTAGACATCTGCCATGATTGTTGAAAAAGCTGTTGATGATGATTTTGTTATTGGCAGCTACAACTTTGTAATTTTTTATTGGTAGCCTTATTATTTGAGACTATTTGTGGATTTATAAGTTATATAATGTAATCGACTTGTTCTTGAAACTAGAAATCTTAGGTCATAGACTAAGTAGCCTATTATTGCTTACTTTGTCTTTAAAACAATAATCTCAAGGTTTGAGCTATGGTTCAGTGGTTAAGAGGACATAGTTCTCTTGAAAATAACCAGATTCTAGTTCCTAACACCCATATTTGGTGGCTTACAACCATGTGTAGCTTCAGATGAAGTCTTTCCAACACCCTGTTCTGGCTTTTTCAGGTATTTGCATATACATGCACTTATGGATTCATAGACACAGCACATACATAAACACAAATAAAACCAAACCCAAACTAGGCCCTTCAAAAAGAACAAATTTCAAGCTTCAAAATGTATGCTTTGAGTTGCTTATCCTGGGTCTCTAAAATACCTCATTAAATCGACACTTGCCACCACATTTGGTCTCTGTGATGTAAATGGTGGGTCAAGAGAATCCACTGTTTCAAGTTGTCTTCTGACCTCCATTCATACTTTGCAGTAAATACATGCTCCTCATATACAAATTAATTAATTGATGCAATTAAAATGATAACGACATATACTACAGCACAATTTAACAATGCGTTGCCTTTCTACAGAGAGCATTTTCGCAGGTAAAGGCATATAGTGTACGAGGTGAGTCTCCTAATTATTTTTTACATGTGCATGCACAGTACAGAGCTCATCTGTTCTGGTATACCCTCACATGTTCATGCAACATATTTCAGAGAAGAGACACCTTACTGATCTGTTTTTGATTCACTTTGACCTCAGCAGTCCAAGTCAAGTACCCTAGCTCCACTTTGACTATGTGATTTCTGGGTTCCTTAGTTCTTGTCTAGTAAGCCAAAAATCTCAACTAGAAAGGAAATGCAATTCCTGACCTAGAAGCTGCCCCAGAATCTCACTGTGCCCATTTCTTCTCTGCTATCAAGGATGGAATAAAATGCCATGCTGAGAAGTGTGCATGGAATTCTGCAGAGGGTAAGAGGAAAAAAGTCCAAGACCTTGAGTCTGGAAAATTAGCTCGAAAATGCATCTGCTTTATGGGATAATGGGGTCTGCAAAGGTGGTGTTTTCTGTGGCAGCTGTATTGTCTTTGCTAAAATGCTGTCTTGTTCTGAGGCACAGTGGGTGGTGCCGGAGTTTTCCGAGATTGTCTCCTTTCCTCCTGGGCTCCCAGGGCATTTGTGGTTAAGTGCACTAAGAGCTGCTGACCATTGTGATTTCCTTTAACCAGCTTGAGACACATTCTTTGCCTTTCAGTTTTTGATGTCAGCCCCTAATGTGTTGGGCCAAACACATTGGAACTTGTTAAGATTCTCCAAATAGCTTCTTTGTGCTGGTGAAATCACACCAGTGACAGGCCCTCACTCCATTTCCCTGGAGCTTTTATGCATGTGTTATGCTCCCTACTGTCCCCGTCACTCTGTCTCATAGAGGACCTGACATTCCATGCCAGACCTCAGACACCAGCAACACTTATTATTTTTTAAAACTTCACTTCTCAGTGTATTTTCCCTTACTCCAACTCAAATGCCCAACATAATAAAGTTGCCAAAACTCTGCCTCCATTGGAGTGAAAAACCATTCATTTGTCGTCTCAATTTAAGATTCCCGAATCCAAATAGAGGGGTATTCTCCGTGGATGTAATGGGACATTTAGCAATTCATTCATTTTCTTCACATGCTACTTATTTAGGCTCTCAGCGGTTGGTGGCTTTGATGTGGAATGGTGAAATTATAAAGACATTACGTATCATAAAAATATAAATGAAAGAAAACACAGACCCTCTTTTATATCAGGCTAAATTGACTGCTGTCATATTAAGGATGTTTTGCTTTATAAATTATTCCTGTTTCAAGGTATTTCCCTGTGTAATTCACTACTTTGTCTTTTATTTCTGTTGCCTTTCCTTTCTTCCTCCTTCCTCCCTTCTCCTCCTTCCTTTTTTCCTTCCTTTCTTCCTGTCTCTCTTTCTTAAAAAAAAAAAACAAACAAAAACATAAAAGCAAAACAAAAAAAGCAAAAGTCTCCCCCCTCAAAAAAACCCCAGGTTTCATCTTCCAATACACTGAAGGCAAGAAATACCAGTGTTCTAAATCTCAAACCAATGTGTCTGCTATCAAACTTGTTCCAGAATTTGAAATAGTGGCTTGTAAAGGCTTAATGAAATGCATGATTAAGAAGGTGTACTGGATGTATCTAAAGGTCCTTGGAATCAAATCAGATTCATAAGCTATATTATTCAACATATTTTTTGAAATGGTTCTACCAGTGTATCTATGTCTTTGATATTTTCTGTAAAGCCAAGACTGCTGTCTTAATGATACTGTTGACTTTCGTAACCTGTTCTGTGTCTATCCACTGTCTGTTTACTTAATCCAGTCCCAAGATTTATATCCTGCTGAAGGTATGGACTGTATATAGGGAAGAAGGGGCAGCTACAAGATGAAAAGTAGAATATCCCTGCATCAAATTGTCTCTGGATTCAGGAGTGGGCCTTGTGTGTCTCTTGAAACAATTGAGGTTTTTGTGGGAAGTACATTAGATTTAGCAATTTCACGAAAGGCAAAGCTGTCGGAGGAGTAGGAAAGGACATGGAAAGTTTTGGTTTTTCGAGATAGGGTTTCTCTGTAGCTTTGGAGCCTATCCTGGAACTAGCTCTTGTAGACCAGGCTGGACTTGAACTCATAGAGAGCTGCCTGCCTCTGCCTCCCAAGTGCTGGGATTAAAGGTGTGCACCACCGTCGCCCGGCTAGGGGGCATAGAAAGTCATGGGCACTAAAGTGAAAACATGGCAAGGTAAAAGATTTATGGGGATGGGTGCCTTCTGAAACCGTGGGAACGAGAGTAAGACCAAGATCAGGAGAAGATGAGAGCAGAGACAGTGATAAATTTGGAGAATATTCTGAGATATAGTATGCAGGGTTTTCCTCTTGATATTGAAATTCTAAATGATGTCATCTACTTTTTCTTGTGCTTCACCACTTTTGGCTACATTGTCCATTTTCATTTAGACCAAAATAGGTATCTAGAAAGAACTGGAATTAGATGATATGAGTTAATACCGTCTGATACAACTACTAAGAAAGGCTCGGTCTGTTACTACAACATTAAACAATAGACATATGTGTTTCTCACTTCTCCATTGTGCTCTTTCTAATAGTTGATTGCATTTGCTGTAGGTCCCACCTCCCCATATTAACTGCTTGGTGACTTAAGGCTTCCTTGGCATTTGTCAACAAGCACTGAGGGACTTTCTGCTAATTGATGACAGATTCTCAGTCAGCATCATGATTTGTGACATACAGCTTGAGCTATGTCCCTCTCATACAACCCCCAGCTCAGAGTGAAGACCAGGATACCTCTGCCATCCTTGCCCCTTTCAAGTCACTCCCTCCTCCCTTGTTAGAGCTTATCCTGGAGCTGTGGCAATGGTTTGCAAATTATAGTGCAATAAATTCTTAATCCAGTTTTATTTTAATATCTTCATTAATTATGTGGAAGAGGGAGACAACCACTTGCTAATTAAATTTTCAGATGTTGCTAAATTGGGAGGAGTTGGAAATGCAGACAAGAGCCAAAATGCAACATAAAGGATTCTGGGGAAGCTGTGAGGAAACAGATAGGATTAGAAAGACATCAAGGCCATTGAAGAAGAACAATTCCAAAATCCTGGGGAGAGAAGCAGCCTGGAGGATCACACCAGTCATGGACTGGGAGGGAATGATGATAGGAGCTTCAGGATGGGCAGTGACAGATCTTTTTTTCTTTGATAACAGGTCCCTGCTTTCTCTGTGGTCTGATCCAATGACTATCAAAAATAAGAAAGAGCTCCAGCAAGTCAGTGGGTACACAGAGCCTCATTTCCAGCAACCTCTAGTTAGCACCTGCTGGGGCACACAGAGATCATTAATGTGTGAAAATGGCTTATATGGAACAAAAACACTATGGGGATATAGAAACTTGCTACCTTCCCTAGGGTGATGATAATCATTATCAATCTCTGTTAAGTTAAATTTAATTGAATCTGATTGGGGGGAATCATAGCATGTGGGGGGAAAGAGCAGAGGAGCCAAAAGAAAATGGCAGCCAAAATAGTTAACAAGGGCTTTCTTTTCTACACAGACTTATCCCATTTCCTGGAAGTGGATCAAGTTTTCTGGGATGTTTAAGATCCTTAGAAACCAAATCATGTGCCAGAGGGAAACACGTCAGCAGTGCCTCATTAACTCCTTCAGACCCGGTTAGATGGGAAATTCAGTTAGGGGGTGTTGTCTCTGAGGCCTTGGCTATGTCTTTGAGCATAATTTTTGTTGTTGTCAAGTGGAGAACTTTATTTTGGCACTTTCTTAGGATTCTTTTAATCTGTCTTCAGAAACTTCAGTTGTAAATTCATCATTCTCAGTCTTAGTCACTAGATGCCATGCAGGATGTAAGTCCTACTTCCTTGTATAGTTTTCTTCCAACTAGTTGTTGGCTGTAATGGATTCAGAGGCTGTGGAGGGGAAGGGAGTAGTCAGAATGACATACAGGGCTCACCATCTCTAAAGCCAGATAAAATCAAAATAATAATGCTAGTCTTGCTAAAAAAAAAAAAAAGGAGAGGCAAGTGCTTTAGCAAAAGCCAACCAAACAAGTAATCAACAGTTGCTACCCCATAAAAAAGATGAACAAACAAACAAAACAACAACAGCAAAATCTCCCAGTAGCATCCGTAGCAAACCACCTTCCGACAGCAGTTTTGTATTTCTTTTCTCAGACTAGATTTTAAATCCCAGAGATCATAGACAACAGTTTCTTTTTTCTTATATGTCCCACACCCAACAAGTAGTAAGCACAAAGAAGGCATCCAATCACTGATAGAATCCAGTGACAAGAACACTATTTCTCCCCATATACTGATGCTCTCTCATCTCAAAATCATGGGAATAGGTGTGTTCTTTCTGACAGGGTAGTAAAGAAAGGCAGAGGTTGGACATGACACAATTTCAGTCTAGGAAGAATCAAGTACCTCTTCCAGGAAGATGTATCTAACAGCTGCTCCAGGGAAACACTGGATTGTTACCTCCTGGTTACTACCTGGTGACTTACTGTGTAGCAGACTTGAAAAGAGTCAGCCAATAAGTTGAGGATTATATGGAAGAGGCTAATAGGTTTTTCACCGTATTTTTCCTGTCATTCCTTCAGGGCTTAAGCTAAGCTTCCACCCATCTTTCACCAGGGAGTCCTTGGGATTACAGCTTGCCTTTCTGTCTATCATGCTGACAGTGCTTCGATGTTTACTCGAGTTTGATAAGCCTAACACTCATCATGTAGCTCCTTTTAGTCAAAGCAGGTATATAGTTTATGGTGCCCAAAGCAGTTGTTAGTGTAAAAGAATTAATTAGGAGGGAGGCCTGTGTACTAAGACAGTCACTGAATCCTTAAGTGGCTGTTCCTGCCTGGTTTATGAACATTAAGATTTCTGAGCAAGGGGCTGACATATTTGTCATTTATGTATGTCTTTTCCTGCTTTAGCAAGAAAAATAAAGTTTGGATCCCTATAGGTTCAATGTCAGGGTATCAGTGGATTGGGGGAAGGCAGGGTTTGCAGTATCTAGAGACACTGGAGCTACAAAGATGCTGGGGAGGTGAGGAGGTAGCAGTTGGGGTAGTGTTTAAAAAACAGCAACTACGGTGAAGTATGAATCCAGATCCCATCAAGAACTGAAGGGAATCTTTCTTTGGAAGTTACAGCTCATGGTGGATAGAGATACCAAGCAGGTTTGAGATGCATGTAATCACCCTTTGCCAAAATACTAAGACTCTTTTACTCTCTGGTCTAGGCTAACATATCCTAACTAAACCAGTATCTTAGTTTTCTTTCTGTTGCTGTGATTAAACACTGGTCAGAATCAACTTGGGGAGGAACGGGTTTATTTCATTTTACATTTGAGATAATAGCTCATAATTGAGGACAGACAAAGTGAGAGACTGGAGGCAAGAACTGAAGTTGAAACCATGAGAAAGCATTGCTTGCTGATCTGTTTACTTTGGCTTACTCAGGTACTTTCTTATGTTGCCAAAGACCACTGCCTAGGGATGACAACACCTACAGTGGGCTGGAATTTCTACATTAATTCACAATTAAACAAATGTCATATAGATATGTTTATAGGCCAATGTAATGGAGGTTATTTCTCAGTTAAGGTTCCCTCTTCTGAAGTATTTCATACTGACAGCTGAAGCTAACTGTGATACCTAGGTGTATAATTGACTTATGTCTCCCCAAAAGCTTTTCAGAGTTTTATGATCGTGACCCCAGTATCTCATAATATGATCACATTCAGAAACAGAATCTTCACAGAAGTTATCAAATAAAAATTCACATCATTAGGTTGGGTGTTAATTCAGCACAATTTTAAAGGGGGTGTGGTGGTGGGCATGAAGACATGCAGAGGGAGCATGCATTGTGTGGTAGAGGTAAGGTCGTAAAGATTCTTTCGTAGACTATGGAGTACCAAAGATGGCCAGAAGTATCTAGAGAAGATATATAAAGTAGGTTTTCTCTGACAATCTTTGGAGAAATCAGTCCTGTCTGTGCGTTCACTTTATATATTTGCTTTCCAGTGCTCTGCTAGGTTTCATTTGAGTTTCTTTATTACAAACCTTGGAAGCTCTCACCTGAAGAGAACTATACAACGTAGTCATGTGGTTCTCGGAGAGCACTCTATGATCCTCACTTAAACAGAAAGCTTGAGAGCATATTTGAAAGGAGGACCATTGGGACTCCAAGTTTTTCTTTAACATTAGGAGGTGGGGTAATTGAGATGGTCTTTAACTAGGGCACAAGATATTTTACCCACATTCAATAGAAAACAAAAGAATGTGGTGTGGCTGGATGCAGACCCTCCACTTTAAGATTCCCTGTCCTAATACCAAATGGCTCAGTGGCTTGGTGGCTCAATTAGGATACATTTAAGGCCATGAGGGAAGTTTTTATTTTCTTCTTTCAAGCCTTCTGTATCAGCTGTTTTTATTTTTTTAATTTTTTTTATTTTTTGGCGGCCACAACTGTCTGTAACTCCAGTTCCAGGGAATCTCTCATTCTCACACAGACATACATGCAGGCAAAACATCTATAAATATAAAATTAAATTAAAATTGAAAAAAAGTGTTATTATGGAAAAAAAACAGGAGACTCTTGGGCTCTAGGAGAGAACAATGTGGACGAGTAACAGGAAATAGCCATAGATGGGCAGATACACGGAGGTGAACAGATCTGCGAGGGGGGGTGCGTTAATTTTAAAGTTCAGGATAAGTAGAGGGGCAAAGTGGTACATCTCTAGTCCCAGAACTCAGGAGGCAGAGGCAGGAGGATCTCTGTTAGTTCAAGGACAGCCTGGTTACATACAGAGATCCTGCCTCAGAACAAACAAACAAAACAACAGCAACAACCACAAGCTCACAAAACACCCTTCCCGATGGCTGCACTGTGAGACTTGTAGACCAGGACCTGACACTCTCCCATAGCTCAGAGCTCCAGTGCTTCCTGCACTGACTCAGCACCTGCCCAGTCACCCCAGGGACTCTGCCTGACTCCACTCCGGGCCTCACCCTGCCACATAGGCTTTGTTTGGTCAGGAGCAGGCAGTATGGCCAATGCACGAGCTGGCCTGTACTGTGGGGAGACATCCAGCATGCAGTGCGGCAGGGAGCAAATGCCAAGATCTTGATGCCCATTCCTATGCCCTCTTGTCTATGAGGAGGATGCCTAGCGCTAGAGTTGAATTTGTTTGGGGCTCAGACTATGACCAGAGTCAAAGATTAGGGCTCAATCAATATCTAAGACACTGGCCTAGGCCCCTTTCTCTAGAAAACGGTGGGATGGGCTCTGGCTTTCCTGAGGAGTATCTTGCGATCATCAGAAGCCCAAGTCCTCTTAGCACCTGCCCCAAACCCAGCCATCCATCACCTCTGAAGGGCTAGACCTCCCTTGGTCACTCTCTGAAGGCCAACTTGTCTTGGGAGTCTACCAACGGGGCTTACAGTTCTAACTGGGGTCCAAGGGCGTCAGGGTGGGGTAGAGGCTAGAGAGATGGGGCTGGCTATCTATCCAGGCGAGTGTCTTGTGCAAGGCTTTCTGATGCAACCTGCTGAACACTCGTCCCCCAGCTTTTCTCAGAAAGGGAAGGGCTGAGCAGTGGCCAGGACCCAACACACAGAATTCCTGTGCTTCTCTGGCCTCCCATGGCCTCCAGACAGGAAGAAAGGCTGAAGAGGGGTCAGATGACTCAGCGGGGTGCTTGGACCTAGGAAAGGCAAGTGCTAGCAGCCAATCTGTGGCCTTATACACATTAGACAAGGGCTCATCCACTGAACTCCACCCAAGGGTTCGTCCCCAACCATTATCCTGCCACTGAACTTCATGCCTAATCCTCTCCTTTTGCTACATCTTTAAAACAATTTTGAGACTATCTCACTGTCTACACTGGCCTCTAACCTATCCATATAGACAAAGCCAACCTTGAGCATATTATTCTTCTGCCTCAGCCTCCCAAGTAGATAAGATTATACACAGGTGCACCAAGTCTAGCTTAAAATGGACATTTTACTTATTTATTAGTATTTGATGTTTTTTTCTTCGTGTAGCCTTGAGTGTCCTGGAACTCACTTTGTAGACCAGGCTGGCCTTGAACTCACAAAGATCGGCCTGCTTCTGCCTCCTGAGTGCTGGGAATAAAGGTGTGCACCACCACCACCTGGCTATTTATAAATGTATACTATTTTATTTTGTTTGAGTTTCTCTCTCTCTCTCTCTCTCCTCTCTCTCTCTCTCTCTCTCTCTCTCTCTCTCTCTCTCTCTCTCTCTCTCTGTGTGTGTGTGTGTTTGAGGAAGGGGCACACTGGAATCTCTAAATTTCCAGGAATCCTGATTCCCCTACCTTTCTGTTTTTATTTTTTTATCCTATATTCTGTTGTCTTTTGTCTTCAAGCCATAATCTTTCAATTGTTTTATTTGGGCTATTTTATCTCAAGGCAGGAGTGATTTTCCCATGTAACAAAAGTTGTTTGTCTAGCTTCCTCAGGGATGAAACTTCCCAAGCTAGACAATGGGCCAGATTCCTGGTACTGATCCTTAAAGGTGATCTACTGATATTCATGATTTTAACAAATTCCAACAGAATTGTGTCTAAAATATGTCATTCAAGCTTCAGCAGGGCATACCTATTTCCTTAAACAGCATTTGAGCCATCATGATTGCTTAACATCATGATTATCAGTATCACTTGGTACACTCTGCTGTAACTCAGTTAGGGTTTTCCCATCCCAAGCAGGATCTACAAGGCTACTCTATAAGATTTGGACTGAGAATGAGAGAAAGAATTTCACTTATACATTTTTATAGAATGAACCATCATCAAACCTAGTGGCTGAAAGCCACAATTTATTATTTCTCTCAATCCTGTAGTTCAGTTATTCAGGTGGAACTCAACTGGGAAGATCTTTCACCACCATTTGATGTGAACCAGGCTTATTCACACAGTTGCCTTCAGTGGAGAACTTGGCTTTGACTTGAGGGTTTAAGATCTGCCACCATGTGTTGACTGAGGTTTTCTGTCCTGCCCAGTTTCTGCAAGTGTTAGGTTCCAAAGAAATCACACAGAGATCTACATTAGGTATAAACTTATTGGCCCGAATCTCAGGCTTCTTATTAACTCTTACACTTATATTAGCCCATTATTCTTGTCTATGTTAGCCATGTGGCTCCGTACCTTATTTAGTGGGGCAGTCACATCTTGCTTCTTCTGTGGTCGAGTCAATACTACAGAGAGATGGGCTTCCTCCTTCCCATAATTCTCCTGTTCTCATTGACCCACCTCTACTTCCTGTCTGGTTGTCCCACCTATACTTCCTGCCTGGCTACTGGCCAATCAACATTTATTTAAAATATAATTGACAGAGTACAGACCGTTCTCCCACACCAACCATGCTCTAAGGTCTGTGGTCTTTTTATTCCTCTCAGCCTGGTTCTAAGAGAGAGAAAAAGCTGGTGCTAAAATTCTGCTGATGTGCTCTGCACGCTGGCATTCTAGAATGTACTCCTGTCCCATTCTTTTCATCAAAACAGTTCCAAGGTCATCACAAACTTAGGAAAATAGTCTCTACTCCTGACTGTAGGAAGTGCCATAGTTTATAAGTAAATACACATTTTGGGAGCCATTTTTGGAGGCTGCCATTGTAGTTGCTTAAGAGCAATAGATGGCATAATGACTGGTAATGTACACTCACAAGTAATTCCTCTGAATCTCCTTCTTCATTGTGGTGACTAGACTTACCTCTTCATCTGTTCCTCTTCTCAGTGTCATGTTGATGAACTCTCTTTCCTCTACTCTCACCTTTTCTCTTTCTTAGTAAATATGGTGAAAAATTGATAATTTTAGCCTGTTAGGGTTGTTGGAGTCAGAACTTGGCTCTAAAACATTTCTTATCCATAGGATGACTGGAGGAGCTTCAAAAATACAGACTTATGAGGCCATATTAGATTTTGAGGGACTTCAAGAGAGTTTTTGACACAAAAAAGTGAATGGGGAAGAGAAAGAAGAACAGGTCAAAGTAATAAGAAATTAATATTTTTGATAGCATGTCAGAAAATGTAGAGTAAAATAGCTGATAAAAGTTTGGATGACACATTTTCAAGAATTGATAAGATACAAGTTTATAGAGGTGAAGAAAAATAAAATCCCTCATATTTAACATTATTTCTGAAGAGATTAGGGAGAAAGATAGATATAAATATTATGGCTGGTCTAGAGGCAGCTAGGGTACCTACCAGGAGAAAAAGAAGAAAGTATCTTCCCAGAAGATTTAAGTTGCCATGGTCTGCTGTTTTCCAAAACAGTGTTTAAATGTGATGGAAGGCAGGTAACTGATGTGAGTAGGTTTTTTTTTTTTTCTGTTGTTGCTGTTCCTTGTGAACAATTGCAGTTGGTGACTATAGTCATAACTCTTTCTTGGCAATATCAGGTCAATTCTTTGGAAGTCACTGGTATAGTGATCCACAGAAGCCTATGCCTTTTTACCTTCTCTTTGTCCTATGTTTCTTTTCTCCCCTCTCCTCCTCCTTCATATATTAGTCTCCCTCCTCCTTAATATTTCTTGGTTTGCCTGTATAACAAAATTGAGAGATACATCAGATTTCTAGGTAAAAATTTTGATAATACCTGAATCTCAGAAATCAGGCTAACAATATTTAGTGTTCAAAAGGGCATGTTGGTAAGGTCAAGAATCAGGAGAGAACAGAAGCAGCACAGAACAATGTTCCTTTCATCTGTTGAGTGGCCACAAGTCCTGAACTCAGAGGGTGAAACAGAAGGTACCTTGGATAATTTAAAAGAAAATACTGAAGACCAGAAGATGTTAACTTTCAGGTCTTGGGGTTCACAATGACCTTCTAATTGTGTCTTGATTCTTTCTGTTAATTGTAGATTTCTTTTCCCTTGGTAGCCCTTTGAGCTTAAACATCATCAGATTTATATTGCAATTATCACTTTGTAGAAGGATTATGAAAAGAGTGCTTAGATTTAGATTTTACTATTTCAGAGAGTTAAGCTGAGAATCTTCTTTGGGCTTGTACATACTCATGCCACTCTCATGGAACTCCTTCCAGGGAGCTTCATTGATGTGGAACAGGTTGTTTGAGGCAAAAATGCTCTTCAATGCCCATCTTCCTCTTGAAGTAATTGGTGCTGCCAGGAGCATACGTGTTTCTGTCATGAAAAGTCCTAACTTCTTAAAACATTTTAAATGTCAATTCTGAAGGTCTTTGAAAGGTTTGAAGATTATCTACCTATCTGAAATATATCTCTATACATCTAGAAACTCTAACTAATATGACTACAATTTGACTATTATAGATGATTATCTATTAATCTATATTTCTTAATTATACATTATAACAACTAAATAAATCAACTAAATAAAACCGAGAATACTCTGTAAAAAATACTGTTGTTTGGGATTGATATGGGATTTCTGTCTGTATGCTGTGATTGCCATTAATAAATAAAGAAACTGCTTTGGACCTATAGCAGGGCAGAACTTAGGTAGGCAGGGAAAACTAAGCTGAATGCTGGGAGAAAAGGGGGCAGAGTCAGGAAGAAGCCATTTAGCCCTGTAAGAGACAGATGCCAGAACAATACCCAATAAGCCACAGCCACATGGCCAGACACAGATTTATAGAAATGGGTTAAATTAATATGTAAGAGTTAGCCAATAAGAAGCTAGAGATAATGGGCTAAATGGTGATTTACATAATACAGTTTCCATGTGATTATTTCGGTCCTGGGTGGCTGGGATGAACAAGCAATTCCTTACAACCAATTGGCCCCAACGTGGCTAACTAAAATCTACTTAAAACCTAAGAAAGCTTCAAAAGTAATTTTAGACACAAAAGAACAGGTTAGGCATGGCTTCTTGGTAGTCAGCATTTTGCTGGTCATATGCCACAGCTCCTTTAAGAGAGGTCTTCCTGATTCAGTGGTAGCAGAAAAAAAAAAGCCATTGCTATGACTTTCTGGAGCATGATGGCAGTGCCACCTCTGGCTCTTCCAGGAGCATTTGAATGGGGTTGTTGAGCATGTGCTATACACAGCAATATGGACCAGCTGTGTGCCTGGAAGTAGGATGGTGTGCTTGGCTCTTAGAAGCTGCGAGTGAAGTAAAGATAAATATTAAAAAGTAATTTTAAAGAAGTAAAGATAAATATTATAAAGTAATAAAATAAAAAATAACAAGGCACATAAAGATGGAAAATATCAAAAAGTAATTAAAAAGAAGTAAAGATAAATATTAAAAAGTAATAAAATAAAAATAATAAGGCACATAAAGATGGAAAATATACAGAGTCCAGATTATGAATTTTATTGTGTTTAAGGAGCTAAGTAGAGAGAGACATTTCATTGTATGAGCAGCTAAGCTAAACCTACATATATATTTTAAAGGTATCTTGATTCCAGAATTTGGGTCTAAGGATATGTTGTTTAGGAAAAGAGGTTCTTTTGCTTCCACAGAGGGTGCGAACCTGTGGAATCCTTTCAGACTGATATGGTTTGATGGACCAAGACCCACTGAAAAGTTGCCTTGAACACCTCTCAAAAAATTACTTTGCCTAATAAATAGCAGGAAGCAGTTTGGAGAAAAATTATGCCCATATTCCCAAATATTGTTTGTAAATGTTTCTTTACATTTAAAGGGAAATATACTAGAGAGATAGACACTTTGCATTGGTATGGATCTTGCTCTATTGATACCAATTTAAGGTATATTTTGTTATATATATATTTCTGCTCTTGATTAAGGTATTGTGTTTGTGAAGCTCATTTAAAAATGTGATGTAAAATTAAGAAATATAGGTTAATGAATAGTCATCTATAATAGTCAAATTGTAGTCATTTTAGTTAGGTTTTCTAGATATATAGAGATATATTTCAGTTAGATAGGTATTCCTCAAATCTTTTAGAGACCTTCAGAATATGGCATTTAAAATGTTTAAGAAGTTAGGACTTTCCATGACATGAGACAAATCTACTCCTGGCATCACCAATAACTTCAAGAGGAAGATGGGCATGGAAGAGGTTCCTAATGGAGTTTGCTAGCCATTTCCGCAAGAAACTGCTCTTGTCTGGACTGTTTGATGAACTGGACATGCAGGACCCACAGAGAAATGACTGCTGAACTTACCTAAAGTTGAGACAATCCTTTGGGGTTCCTGCTTCATGAAAGAATCTGCTAGACATTCTGCAGGACACAGAAGAAAGCAACTGATGGGCTTTGACATTGCAAGGCAGAATATATTTTCATATTTTCTGCTTCATGGAAAAGTCTGCTGGATACTATGGGACTGTAGGCCGAAGATGGTAGCCCCAATGTTACAGGAGAACTTTGAGTGACTGTCCAGGCAGTGAGATGTCTCTGTCAATTCTAGAGTTTTGGAAGTTGCTTACAATACACCTCCTGTATACGAAGGTAGTAATATTATATCCTTCTGGAGTCTTTGATGGAGTTGAAGAATTTATACTTAGGTATTGTTTTCCTTAGTTATGATAAAAGATAAAGTAGGTATAAATATTGTAACTATAATTATTGCTTGATACCTGTTTTGTTATATGTAATTTTACTATGTTAAAGTTAAAATCTTCCTTTTTTATTTAAATGGAAATGATGTGGTAATGTGGGATTTCCCTCTGTATGCTGTGATTACCATTAATGAATAAAGAAACTGATTTGGATCTATAGCAGGGCAGAACTTAGGTAGGTGGCAAAAACCAAGCTAAATTCTGGGAGAAAGAAGGGTGGAGTCAGGGAGAAGCTATGTAGCCCTGCCAGAGACTGACACCAGAACTTTAGCCAGTAAGCCACAGCCACATAGCCAGACACAGATTAATCGAAATGCGTTAAGATAATATATAAGAGTTAGCCAATAACAAGCTAGAGCTAATGGGCCAAGTGGTGATTTACATAATACAATTTCTGTGTGATTATTTCGGGGCTAATTGGCCAGGAACCAACAATCAGCTCTCTCCTTACTACGTGGGCTAATATTTTTCTTCCTGTTTTCAGCCTCTTCTAAAGATTTGCCTTGTTTTGCTTTCCTCTAAGAAACTGCTGTCTTTGATATGATCATGTAATGCCTCAGGTACATACCAACAATGTCAAGAATTTGCCTTATTTTCATCCAATGGCTCTTCATTGTTCTGTCACTTTCACTGAGATTCAGAAATGTGTCATTCTGGCTTATTTTTCCAAGTTCTAGAGCAGAGATGAGGAGGTGGCTTGTGAGTTATAAATATATTATAACATATGATGGGATAAATGTTTATTGGAGTTCATTCTAGATTACATAGTTCTTCTATGATCACGATTGTGTGCAGTGTGGCCCAAAGTTATGTGAAATTATAAGGTAATCAGTATGCATTAGAGTCATATATACTTAATACAAATGGGCAGTGTGGATTATGAACCTGTTTAAAAGAACACTAGCAAATAAAATACATTTGTATCAGAGTGCATTCTAGTTAATCAAGCCTCATGTATCATTCAGTGTTGGGTCAAGAAGAAGAGAAAACTTACCAAGTGTTTCAGAAAGAGGAAGAGAATCTGAAAATATTCTTTTCATACTTTCTGCTATCATAAAGTTTTTCCTTCTGTTTCTCACTCTCCACATAAACCTCTTTTCCCCATGGCTAAAGTTTTATATAATGATAAAAACAATCTCACCTTTGCCTAGGAGACTCCAGCTATTCATCTCTTATGCTGACAATGGTGTTCTTAAAAAGTACACTCACAGAAGTACACTAATCCCTGTTTTAGTTAACTGTTAAGCTGTTTCAGTCATGCTTAGGTCTGGATATTCCATAACCTGATGTTGAAAAAAACAGGTTCACCATCACCAATAGTCCTTATCATAAATAGAGATTAATATGGATACATGAAGGAAGGGGAATTTAAACTATTATGGCCCTCATCATGAAAGTGATCATAAGCCTATTCTGGGTATTTATAATTTCCTGTTTTCATTGCCCATATGCACCATGTTTCCTTTGCCTTCATTTGAAAGCTCGATTGGTGAGGGTTTTTCTCCAGTGGCTAGCCTACATTCTCTTTCCAATAAGACTGAGTCTTTTGTAGTCTGGATTTGATTGGCTTGCTGCAGTTTTCATTTGCCATTATATGTAGACACGTCTCTTGAGGGTTGAGAATTATTGTCAGTACTTAGAACCCTGGATTCCCAACCCATACCCTCCCTGCTTGTCAGAGAGTAGATAAATTCCCCATTCTAGTGTCCTTTGTTCCCTGCTTTCCCTTCATCCCAACATGCACTAGGCTACTCTTCTTCCCCAATTAAGCATTTTGAGCTGCAAGTCATTTGCCATGATTTACAGCAGCTGTGCACTTGCCAGTCTTACACAGTATTTTTCTTATTACTTAATTGTTTTAGCAGTGCCCCGGCCATTAGTTTCTGAGTTCTGAAAACAGGAAACAGAAGTCTTCTATTACAGACGCCTGCCTAATTAGCTCAGAGGCTGTCTAATGGGGGCTATTAAAAATGCAAATGAGGTGTGATCAAACCGTGAAAAGTTGGGTCTTGACAGAATATTCTCATGTTCCCACCCCTTGGAAAACCTACCGCAATACCGAGTACAGAATCCTCTCTCACTTCACCATGGAAAACAATGATCTTGAGTGCTTTTTTCCTTTCTCACTTCATCAGGATGATAGTTTGAACAGGGCTGGTAGTGAAAGTTCTCACTTCACACTCCTAAGTCTAGGCATCTCACCCTGGTATACATCAGAATTAACTGCGGGCCTGCTGTACCTCCTAGGACTATGCTTGGAGCTTCTAACTTACCAGGTGTGAAGAGTGAGGTCCCTTTCATCAAGTCTTAGTAAAGAAAGATGAGTTGACATAGGTTAACTGAGCTAGAGCATCACTGATCTAGGACATCTTGTCTGTTTTGTGAATTCAAAGTTTCCTTTTTACTTCTTTCTATGCCATCATACTATGAAATCTCTTTTTCTCAGTGCTGAAGATTGAACATAGTGTCTTATATATGTTAAGTGAGCCCTCTGTCATTGATTTGTGTCCAGATACACTCTTGGGTTTTTCTTAATTAACAAAGCAGCGTGGTTTAGCTAAGTCAGGGAATGATTTGGTGTAAAGGCTTCTCTGACCGTTCATCAATCTAAATCAGTGTCATAAGCCCATTCCTTGTGGTTACATTCATGTGCTGAGCAATCTCAGACATGAAGCTGGATGTTCCCTGGGCTGTAGGTAGAAAACAGAGGTATTGGATTCCCTAGACCTGAAACTACAGGGGTTTGTGGGCAACCTGATGTGGGTGCAGGGAACTGTACTCAGGTCCTCTGCAAGAGCAGTATCTTAGTTAAGGTTTTTTGTTTGTTTGGTTTTTTTTTTTCTCTGACAAGACACCAAGACCACAGCAACTCTTATGAGGAAAACATTTAGTTGATGGTCTTGCTTACAAATTCTCAGGTTTAGTCCATTTTCATCATGACTGGAAGCATGGCAGCATTCAGACAGATATGGTACTGGAGGAATAGCTGTGAGTCCTACATTTTGCAGGCAATAGGAAATCAACTGAAAGTCACACTGAGGGAAGCTTGAGCAAAAGAGACCTCAAAGCCCATCCCCAACATGACACACTTCTTCCAACAAGGCACACCTCCTAATAGTGCCACTCCCTTTGGGGGCATTTTCTTTCAAACTACCACAGTATGTGCTCTTATGTACTATGCCGTCTTTCTAGCCCCACAAAGAATGGCTACTCATGGATCTTCTGTATTATTCTGGAACCCCACTGAATCATTCAAGTGGAAAGAGTCACAAAGACTATTGAGCAGACATATCTGGTGACAAGCCTCAGGTCTTTCTGCACCAGTCTTTGTCACTGCCTGATACAGAAAGTCATGTAGGTTACAAATAGCCCAAACAGCCATTCTTGGTTGCTCTCACTCCTTTTATTTCCTTCTATAACCACAGGGCCTACCTCTATAAATTCAAGATGAATATGAATCGGTGAGCAAAGAATGAATTTATTCTTGTAACAGTGTCTGAAAGAGGTAGCTCTCTGTACACAGAGGAGAGGCATTCTTCCTATGGTCAAAGACCTTTTGCCTCCTTGTTATGTCTTAATTCCTGTCCTACTCCAACAAAGTAGGTATTTTATCTGTTCATTGGTCTAGGAGTGCTGATTAAACCTGTGAAAAAAAAGCCAGCTTAAAGCTGGCTTTATAGTCCCCAGCTACTGCCTTAGCCATTTCCATGAGCTCCAGTATGCCCATGAGGCTACAAGAGGCAGGACAAAGAATGAGAGCCTACTCTGGTGCCATTCTGACTAAAGGCAGTAACTGAGATGTAGCTGTACTCTGTGAAGGAAAGTACTTACATTAGAGTCTTTTAGGTATTGGAGTTTCCATAGCAGTTGTTTAGTTACTGTCCTATTGCTGCAAACAGACACCATTACCAAGGCAACTTATGGAAGAATGAGTTTATTGACCCTTACAGTTTCAGATGGTGAGTCCCTGACCATCATGGCAGGGAGCAAGGCAGCAGGCAGATCAGCATGGTACCATAGCAGTAGCTAAGTTAAACACAAACATGAGGCAGAGAGTTTGCTAACTCAGAACAGCGTGGGCTTCTAAAACCTCAAAGTCCATCCTCCTAATCTACCTCCTTCAACATGGCCACACCCACAAATCCTTTCTAAATAATTCCACTGGCTGGGAACCAAGAATTTAAATGTGAGTTTATGGGTGGTCTTTCTCATTCAAACCACCACACCAGAGTTAGTCAGATTCAAGGAGACATCTGGGTGTTGCTTTTCTGTCTCATCATGAGTACCTTAGTGAATGGAAGGTATTCTATTGACTGTTGATTTTACTAAGGAAGCCCAGGTCTTGCCAGTTAATCCTGATGTTTTGAAGAGTCTTTGCTCTAAAAATCCCTGGGTGGTGCCTACCATGCTTCATGCTTTTTACATCACATGCTTCTTTGTGGCAAGAATGCAAAGTGCTATACAGTCAGTGCAGACCAGAGCAAAGATATTAGACATCTCAAAGAAGCCTTTGCTCCAGCTCACATCCTGTTCCAAGGAAGCATCCTTGCTTTGACCCTTATGCTCTTCAACGTCTTTTATAACTGCCTGTTTTATGTTCTGCCTTGCATTGGGTATTCTTTCTCCTCTGTTAGAAGTGGAGCTGGTCCTCTGGAGTCCACACTTCTCATCAGAAGTGTTGTTTCACAGAAGACGGAGATGTATTTTCACAGTCCAGGAAGGGGTCCTGAATCCTTGAGCTCACTCCCTCTTCACTTATCTGGCAAATGGGCTGTCAAGTGCAGGGGAACTGAACAGTACAGGCAGTAGGGACTGACCATGCATCTACTGTCTCTCAAATAGGCACATGTAGGAAAGCCAGTGTCCACTGCTATCCCTACTTGCATGTGTATTAGTTTTTAGCACCTACTCTCGCACAATTTCCAAAGCTTTGAAGCCAGTTGTCCCATATGGCTTTCCTTTTTGTGGTGATGAGGATGGAAACGAGAGACTTTTGTAGTGTTCTACCTCCAGCCCATGGAAATACATATTGAACAAGATTCATCATGCAGTGCTTTGCAGGAAAAAAAAAGCTGCATTTAAGATGAAGAGAAAACAGCTATTTTATGTATGGAAAGTCCAAGGAGAAGGGATGTTGTTTCTGCTTAAGATGTGCTAATAAGATATCTTCGACTCCAACATGTAGATGAGATTACTCAGCAGTGGCCAAGAGTCAGTCCTGGCTACACTGCAAGCAGACAGTGGGCAGTGCTGTTTATGTTCACGAGGTAGATAAAAGCTGGATTCTTCCTCAATAGCACTGTCTTTGGACTTCTCTTTCCCGGCTCCTAGTAACCTTGTCCACAGCAGGCTTTCTTTTTGCCCCTTGCTCATCTCTCTTTCCTGGGTTGCACTGGCTTGCTGTCCTTCTGGGTTCCAGGTCCCTTGGCAAGCACTGTAAGAAAGTGACAATCCAGGGGTATATATCCAGGACAAAATATAATAGCAGAGTGGAGACCCCATATCTGAATGGCTGAAGGATATTGACAAAGAGAGACCCTTGAGGGCCTAGGAATCATTTTTCCCAAATGATTACAGGGTGAAAAAACACTGGTTTGGCACCTCAGATTAGGGCTGTAAGAGTTATTTTTGTCTTTGAAGTCTAATGGAGGGTTATTGATAATTATAGGAAAAAACGAAGTGGAAATATAGGGTTTTAAAGGTTATTTTTTTCTTTCTAGTTTTAATGTTATAATTTTGAATTTCCTATTCTGTTGAATACAACCTCTGGGATATTGACCCACATGATTACACAGAACAAGGCTCCCATGGGCCAGGAGTCTATGATTTACACTGTTTCGAATCCTTTAACTGGTAGATTTCTGAAAGCCCACAGGGAAGGCCTGTAACCTGATTTCTTGGCCTGCAGGGCACCCTCTCCCCCCTGAGGTCAGTGCACTCAGGGTAGAACTTCACTTCTGTTTTTATCAATGGATTGAGGATAGTTCCTTCATCTTAAGCCTGTTGTGGTTCCTTACTGCAATGGAAAGCCTCATGCAGTTTCCTATTTCCTCTGCCTTTAGCAGCTCACTGTATCTCATCCATGTCTTATTGTCTTATGTCTAA
Organism: Ondatra zibethicus; assembly: GCA_004026605.1. Taxonomy (NCBI): domain Eukaryota; kingdom Metazoa; phylum Chordata; class Mammalia; order Rodentia; family Cricetidae; genus Ondatra; species Ondatra zibethicus. The sequence continues at coordinate 106,530 of PVIU01002710.1, read as the reverse complement.
ATCATTCATTTATTCATTTCCCTATTTATTCCATAAACACAGATTTACTAACTCTCTCTTCATTTTACAAACATATTCACAATTGTAACTATCTGAGTGTATATAAGAGTAAATCAAAATTATAAGAAGGAATGCCTATGATAGTCTTCCCAGATCACGGGCATGAGAAAGGAAAGCCCACTTCACCCTCAAATTGGGTTGAAATATAGCCTAAGCACGTTGAATCCAAAAAGTGGCCAGAGCTAGAGATGTCATCATACACATGTGAAAGAGTCCTCTCTGATAGAAACAATGTTATGGCTAAGCACCCAGACATGGAGTGGCTACATAGACATAAAGAAGCCACCAGGTAGTCATAGGTGGCTAGAAAAATGATAGCTAGGGTAGGGACAAAAGCCAAAGTGTGTAGAATATCAGAAAGCTTACAGTAGACATTCATAGATATCCTCTCTCTCTGTCTCTGTCTCTCTCTCTCTCTGGGTGTGTATGTATAAATTTGTGTTTGTGTGTTTATCCTATAACTAGATAACAAAATAACAAAGACTGCTTTGGCTATTTTAAGGAATAGACATTTATAAAACATATTGTAAAGATGTTGACAGCTCAGTGGTTAAAGGTACTTGCTTACCAGCCTGATGCCTGGAACGAAATCCCAGGAACCCACATTCTAGAATGACAGAACTCCCAACCTCTAGTTGGCCTCTGTTCTCCACATACACATACACACACATGCACATACATACAGAAACTAAACATGTAAACACAAAGACAAATATCCTATTAGAAATCCAAATGATTGATTTAATGAAGAACCATGGACATGGGGGGGGTACTCATCAGTACCCATCCCCATTTATAGTAGCACTGGAGACATCTTCATGAAGATCACTGGTTACACTAAAGTGATGCAGTATGCCCTTCTGTATGCTGTGAATCTGTTTTTATTACCATTGGTTGATAAGCTGATTTGGCCAATAGCCAGGCAAAATAGGTCAGTGGGAAATTCAAGGAAAGATAAAGGGAAAAGGAAGGTGGAGTCTGAGAGATGACAGCAGTCATCCGAGAGGGAAGATGTATTTAACAAGCCATGAGTTTTGTGGTAAAATATAGAATAGAAGAAATGGGTTAATTTAAGGGGTAAGAGATAGTTAACGATAAGCCTGAGCTAATAGGCCAAACAGTTTGTAATTAATATTAAGCCTCAGAGTGGTTATTTGGGAACTGGCAGGCAGAGAGCAACCTCCAGTCACAACTAAGGAGTCACAGTGGAGTGAATCGTGTACTATCAGAGTTGTCTCTCATCCCAGGAATCCGGTGGCCTCTGCCCAGTTCATTAGACCTCAAGTGATCCCCTTTGTCATACCTTTGTCTGTGGTTCTACCTGTTGTAAGTGTGTTAGGGTCGGGGGAGTGTCTTTACTTTTGTAGCCTTCGTAATTCAAAGGAACATACCAGAAAAGACCCTATCCAGCTATGGGAAGGCATCCTCACATTTCTGACCATACAGATCCAGATAGATAAGCTTCAAAGGTAGTTTCATATATGTTTTATTGGAAGGCTGCCTAACTGCCTTTGGTACTGCCCCTCTCTTAGCCAGAGGGAACTAGAACCTCTGTCATGGTCAGGTCATGACAAAAACACCTCATCGGTCATCAACCAGTCTCTACACTCTCCAAATGCCTTGTATTACCTACTTAAACACAAATGCTTCCAGTTTGTTGTTTGTTTTGACACTCATATACATGCCCTGCAAAAGATATAAAAAAAAAAGCAAACAAACAAAACTGTCTTCTAAGCACTAAGGAGAGAGACATCAGAGGCTGGAGAGCTAAATACATCCCAGAAATAAGAAATCTCAGAAACTCACACTGAAAAATCAGGAATTAAGTCTTCATAAAAGAGGGGAAGGGTGGTAATGTGAGAACAGGCATCAGCTAGAGATATATTGACTTGATCTCAATTTTGATAATTACAGAGCAAGGCAAATGTATACTTGGTGTATTATTGGAAATAGCAGGAACAATAATTTCATATTTATAAAGAACCACACAAACACACAGAGCAAGATTTTATCTATAGAATTAAGAGACAAAAAGCTAAAGCAGCAACCTGAATTCTGAAAGTTGAAAGATGATGAAATATATAGGGGAAGATGCTAACTGCTTAAGAATTCACACGGCTTTTCATTCAGTATTCAAACTGATAACTTCTCTTTTGAATTAATAATAAATTCAAAAGAATATCCAAAGCAAAATGGAAGAGAAAACAAAAATTAGAAATAAAAGGCAAAGGAATAAATACAAAACAGGAAAAAAACTAAGAAAATAAATTGCTCCTACAAATAGGAATGCCAGTATGTGCATAATTAAAGAAAAAAGCATTATTTTGTGTTCAGCAGGGGTTGACAAAATGTGAAAATATTACTTTAAAAGGGATATGAATGTGTGCGCAAACTCACAACCACTCTACTAGAATCTTTCTTTGAAATCAGCTCAACTTTAAACGAATGATAATAGCAAATATTAGATGTTTGTCAAGAGAAGTTTTAAAATGTAGACTGTGTGGTGTTTATTCATTTGTTTATTTTGTTTTTGTTTTTTTCCATATTAAATAGGGTGCAAGTTAAAAAATATTTTCTCACTTGAAAAATAGAGAAAGGTTGTGTGGAAGAAATAGAAAGTCACAACCCTACAAACACTGTCTTTAATAGATCTTCCCATTGGTTTCTGAGGCCAAGAAGGTTCGAGCCTGTCTAAGTGTCCTGAGAAGGGGCAGAAAGATGGAGGGGGCACCAAGCAGAGAGTGCAAATGGTCACCTTTGCCTGATTTTCATTCATGGAAATCACGATGCTCAGCGACTGGCATTGGTCTACTGCTCCTTCTGCTCCCCTTGAGTGTTCAGTGTCAGTGGGCAGAATGCAAGTGTTCTTAATGGCTATTGGCTGAAGGAGCAGAAGGCGCTCCCGCAGCAAGAAATGAGAAAGTGAGAAAAGTTGTGAACTGAAATTTTAATTTTTAAAAAAGCAATTGTTTCAGGCGAGACGGAAAATCCAAGGCTCCTTTTGTGAATGTCTACATTGGCCTTTAGAAGAAGAATAGAGGAGATAACGTAGAGGATGATGGGAGGAAGGGAAGTTAGAGATGGATGGCTTAAGTGGAAGTGATAAGCACGAAGCAGAAACTCAGTAGTTGTGTTGGACCGACGCAGAAGCGCTCAGAGAAATTCTCAGAAGCAGAAGTAACCAGCGAATATTGTCACATTAGATCAGGTGGGATTGCAACCCTAAGAAAACAGGAAACACACTTTCTTGTTTTATTATTGTCCATATTTTGTTAGCCCCAGTCAATTCCTGGACTTTGGATGCTTTGCTGAGAGGAGACCCAGATTACTACATCCCTATAAAAAGAAAGTGGACTCTAAGGACAGGCAGATGTAATTAAGTGTTCTATCTGCAAAGGCGTGTAAAATCTTCTTTACATCCTCACCATCCCCTCAGGGTGGAGGTAGTTTAGTATATACTGGGGGAGCTTCCTTATTTGTAGGTTTCATGCCAATCATGCTTTACAGTTAAATAACAACAATGCTCTTCAAGGCAACTTGGATTCAGAAAGTACATAGGCAATGGTGTGTGGGAAATAAGGGTTATGAGTTTTGACTGTATCTTCTAGGTAATTATAATGGTGGCTATTTATCACTAGTGGTGGCTGTCATTTTCTGGATTGAATGATGATAATTATAGTGGTAGTGATGGTGATGATGGTAGTGGTGATTACTGCTAGATAGATAATGATTCGTTTTATTTATTTGGCTTTTCCTACTTTTAATGTACTTACACACAGACCATTGCAATGAAATCCTAGGAAACAGAAAAGGCTTGGGAGGGGGTGTCCATCACCCTGCATCAAACATCACCTCAGCTTCTAGCAGTGTTAGGATCTCCCACTCTACTAGACTTTTAGTTCATGAGAATCTAGGCATTTCGGCATCTGCTTATGAAATGGATTCCATACTTGAGTATGATTATTCCTCCCTTTTGTCACTGTGTTCTGTTCCTTTCTGTCTCCTTCTCTCTCACATAGAGAGACACACACATATCATCTTCATAAGGTTATCGAAGTATTTTCCAAATAAGAGATTTAATCACCTTTTGGCGTACCAATAGACCTATTGAAAGATTCATTCCAGATTTTTGTTTCTTTGGCACATTCAGAAGACATTGAACCTGGCAGCACATTAGATTAGCAATCTGGATCTGGAAGGGCATGTGTGTGAGGTGCTACCTTCATGTCATCTTGGCTGTCCACTACTTATTCCCCATGGTCCGGAATAGGTCTCGAGGATTAAGTGAGCAGCTGGGCCCCAGTGCTGATTGCCAGATGGAGCTGGGCCATAAACAGAGCAGGTGGATCTCTCTCAGAAAAGCAGCTTCAGGCAGGGATAGCTTCCCTGAGAGTCCCAATGGTCTGACCTGATAGTGCTTTTTCTTCTAGAAGTGTTCCCAATGAGCCCAGCCCACTAAGGCTGCTGAGATGCCATCACCCTCCAGCTCCCTGCTTCTCTTTATGTCAGATCAAGAGACAGTTTCAGAATCTCAGAACATATGGATTCACACTGTCCTTTGGGATGGGTTACCAGTACAATGCCATTTGTTCTGTGCAATTACTGGTTCCTCTTAGTAGGTCTGCTGTGTATCTAGACTCTATAAAAACAGGGCACAAAGGGAGGGAAGGAGATGGGGGAGAAACAAAGATGCTGTCTCTGTTTTAATCATCTTCAATGTTTGGTCTCTTCCAACCTTCTCCTCACTTCAGATAATGCAAACTTCTAGAGCTCTGCCTTAGGGCACAAAACTCAGTGGAAGGTCTTCAGGGGTGCTCTCAACACCCCTTCCTTAGAAGTAGAAAAAAATCCCCCTTTGTGAAGTAATCAAAGTAGAGATAGCAAAGCCTTGGCTCCTAGAAACAAGTTTTTCCTTTTGCAGCATCAGGTGGTGTAAGGCTATAGGAGCCCTTCGCTGAGGTGGGGGCCGTCTACATCGGCCTTCACACTCGACAATAAGCATTAGATATCTGTGAATCTGTCCCAAGTGAACAGAACATTTAGAGAGACACAAGAGGGGCTAGGGAGTGCTGTTCACTGGGGCCTAGGTAATCACGGGATCATCCCAGGCCTGCTAGGACGGGCTAGTTCACCTGTGTAGTCTCAGATAAGCCTCTGACAATGGGACCACATTCTCCTCTAGTCCTGACTTTCAGTGGCTTGCCTCAGCCCTTCCTTCAGGACACCACAAGACAGCGCTTAGTATTCAGAATAATGAGGGTGAGTCATGAAGCTGAGATGACAAAGGAAGGCAGTTCTGCCTCAGTCTCTGCCATTCCCCACAGTTAGGGATGCGAAAAGCCCAAGGATTCTGCAGAGCTCATTCTGATGGTTTAAAGCTATGAAATAAAGTATAAGAAATCTGAATTTTATTCTAAACTGCTTTAAAAAATTAAACCCTGTCTTACATTTTCAGTAATGTTTAATATTTTGTCTTGTTTTTTCTCTTAGTAAACACATGAAGGAAAAGATATCCTGCAGTTCTATGGATGACCCAGGGCCATGCTGGGTAAGAATCCTTGTAGTGCAGGGATGCCTGCTGAGAGTCAGAGCTGCAGCACAGTTAGGATTTTCTTCTGTGGGCCCCTCTGGGACTCTGTGAATTCCTTCAGTGTTTGTTGGTGTACCTGAGCTGTGATCAGAAGGACATTGCTTTCTTGTAAGGAGGTCCAGGGCACACCTGTGGGAGTGGGAGAGGGTGACAGGATGTTCTTCAAGTCAAAGAAAAGGTCAATGGCAGATCTGGACACTATATTTCTTTACTGTGTGTGCCAGTCTTAAAGTACTATAGAATCCAGTGTGACTAATTTACAGTCTGATTTTACTTCTCAGAGTGTCTCTGAACCATTCAATTTGAGTTTCAAGGTTGGCATAGAATTCTCATAGAACTGATTTATGTAGTTGATGATGAAGATCATCCCATTTTTGAGCCCTCTGTACATTGTATTCTATAATCCTTCCATTAGGATTTATTCTTTGATAAAGGGTAGTATGTTTATAAGCAATCACCAATCATGCTCACCTATGACCCTGCCATCGCTTGGATGACTGGAATACCTGTCTCCAACCCCACACAATCAGGGGGTGATTTTTCCTTTTGCTCTCTCCTTCTGTTTCTTTGTGCTCTCCCCCTTTCCCTTCCATCCTTCTCTTTGAAAGGACTCTAATGGCACACAGCTTGCTCTTGGTATAGATTTTACAAGGATTTTGCTTTGCTGCCTAAAGATTCAGAACTCTGAGGACTGTTTATTTCTTCCTTGCCTTTGCCTGCAGTCCCACACATACTACTAGTTGGGTGATGGGGATTTGGTTGCCCTTCTGTAAAACCAAGCTTCAACCCTAAGTGTGATAAAGGATTTGTCCCTCAAGATCATAATGGAAGCCAAGTTTACATTATGAAATGATGCTGCCTTCCTAGATAACATGAGTGTGCCTGATCATGCAACTTTTCTACTGAACTCATGAGAAGAAGAAAGGTTCAGCAGTAATAACTGGTGATAGGCTGGAGTGGCTTTATAATAGGAGAGTTCAGCGAGATTGAATTTAATTCCTGTATGCTTTTGGTTTGAATAAGTTATTAAAGAGAGCCTTATGGGATGTCTGGAAGTGTTATTCTTCTAAATTCTTGATCAGGTGTGTATGCTTAGTTCAGATATGAAGGATCCTGCCTTCTTCAGGATTCTTTCAAGGTCAAAGGCAGTAAGAACTCACCATGATGATATTATCCTCATAGTCTGAATCTTATATTTGCACTTCTTGCCCTCCATCCCTATTCTTTGATTATTTTATTTCTACATACAAGCTCACAGGGGTCCTTCACATGGATAGTATTATGATTATCAGAGTCAGCAACTAGGAAGTAAGCCCTTCTATGGACACACAGTAAAATGCTTAATGCTAGAGAGTGGAAAACAAACTCTTCAACACTCCAAGGGGTGGCACTGTGGTAGACACTGTTGCATTTAAAGACAAACAATAATTGTTCTTTGGCCACTTACTGAGCAACATAGGCAGTTGCTAATTCAGAGTTGGAGCTCAGAAAAAGACAGGTGTATTTGCAATAGGTCTAAGTTGCTATAAATAGTGCTCCTATTTTGACCTTGAGATCCCAGTTTGGTGGAAGGTAGGGTTGTTGTGTGGATTTTGTTGCAAATTATTTCCTTAAGACTTTGGAATCAAATCATATTTGCTCTCTTACTAGTCTCCCATTGATGTATAAATTTTGACTTATTTGTGGGATTTCAGAGAGACTGATGCTTGTCCTTGGACCAAAAAGTTATTATTCAGCCCAGGTTTCCCAACATAAATTAGCACTTCTGCCCCACCAAGTCATGACATTGAACATGCACAGATTTTTGCTACTATTAAAAAATGTGCATGACATTGGACTCATGTGTGTTGCATGAGGAAGTCAGATATTCATGGGTTCTACTGTTGATATGCTATTTCCTGTCAACTTATGGACTCTTAGGAAATTCTCTCTTACTCATTAACTCCAAATGAAATCATGGCTTTGTGTCTTACATATGATTCTGTGTGATATTCAGGCACCACTATAGAATGTAAGTGTATAGCATGATAGCCCCATTTTGGATGACTCTGAGAGACCATAACTAATGCAAATCTGCTTAACTCTCATACGTTGAGTGTATCCAGAAAGAGTTATGATGAGAGTTACATGATATATACCAATTATAGAATACAAATAGCTTATCATGATGGTGTCACATTTGAAAAGAGTATGAGTAGAAAGTTGTTGCAACACAGTTAAGGAGAAAAGGCAAGTAGGTAGAGGCATCTGAATGGATATCCAGTGGGAAATATTTGTGACTTATATAAATGATCAGTGGAGGATGATCCCAAAAAGGTGGGATTGTTGTAACTATATGTCTAGAAGGATCTGTTCTGTAGATAGTAGCTGACTTATTTCCCCAGCCACTCCTGTCATTGTCTAATATGTTCATCACTAAAGAGGCCATAGTGGCAGGGATGCAGAGAATACATAGGCACAGCGACATGTGCTCCAACTCACAAAGCTGACCTGGCTGGAGTCACTGCTGAGTACCCAATCTGCTCACAGCAGAGGCCAACTCTGGCATGGCACCATTCCCCAGAGTGAGCAGCCAGCTACCCGGAGGCAGTTTGATTGCATTGGCGTGTTTCCACAGTGGAAAAGATAGTTCATTGTTTTTACTGCAGAAGGCACTGCCTGTAAGGATTACCCATGTATGACCCATAGAAACTCAAAAGATAAATTCTAAACATCAACTACAGAAGACATTCATTTGACACATTTTAATGTACTTGGTCTATAGATAAGAGCCTCTGACAGGTTCCTTGGAATTATAAACAAGTGATAAAAACTTACTATTTTTTATGTCCAGGTTTGTGAACTATTAGATTGTTCAAATTTCATGATGGTGAATGGAATCTCTCTAAGGTAGGTTGAGCTACACAGCACTCACAAATAACCAGAGTCCTTATTACTTCACATTTCCTTCCTCCCTGATATTATGGTTTGACGGGGGACTCTGTTTCAGTATCCTTGATGGCAGAAGATGCTGCTTTGGAATATGGTCTGTTATGATGGAAGAGAAGTAGCCTCATGGGGGCTTAAACTTTTCACGACCCATTGTGGGCACAGGAAGCTCAAAGGAACCAGAGTCAGAACACCGTAATCACAACAACAACTTCAGAGGTAAAGGAAGGCAGAATTCCCACTCCCAACAGTGAGGAATAATAGCTTTTTATGGGAAAAGAGACAGTGGATGCTATAGAATTCTAAATGCAAGACTGGAACTATTTAGTTTAAGGGCAGATGGTCAGATCCATAGTCCTGAACGATTCAGGGCTTCTTGGCACAATATAGTAATCTAGGCTTCAATCAGACCAATCAGTAAGAATATGCATTCTTTGAGAATGCTCTGACGTGCATATCATATTTTAGAATTATTTTGTATCAAATTCTGCAACATTGATGCTTTCTGTGAGTAGAAACTGTGTCTTCAGTTCTTTATTCTGAAAAGACACAAATAGAGAAGATGCAATGGAGCTGCCATTTGCTTCATGTTCATTATGAGATCTACACTACACCCAATCCATATTCCTGTGATTTAAGTCACAGGAAACAAGGATGAGAGTGCAGTCTTGTTGGAGAACACCCTCGTATGTAGATCTGGCAGTTGGATGTTTCCAGCAGCACTGAAGATAATGTGTTGGGGTGACATGCCTTCCTGGATAAGATTGTTTTGAACAATATGAGAAATCAGTGGCATTCAGGCCAAATTAAATCTAATTTACTCTACAAATTGCCAAACTATCAGTCCTATTAAATCTGTTTATTAAAAGGCAGGAGAGCCAGCCTGGGTCACAAGCTGTGGCTGGGATAATAAGACAAAGAAGAAGCCCGCTAATGTAGATAAATCATGTTTGATTTGCAAGCCAGCAGTATCCAATGGGAGGGCTACCACCTCCCCTCCCCTGTCATTGGAGGTGTCTGCAAGCCAGTTGAAATGTCCCTAGAGTCAGGCTGTCCTGATTGATTCCCACAACACTGGAAAGCTCATGTCATTGTCCCTAACCTGAGGTCATTAATAAAACTAACTTTATTTGTCTCTAGTTATCCATTCTACAAAGTGCTACTTAAGGTCTTCATGATTTATGGATGAGTGGGATAAGTGAGGTAAAGTGGCAGAACATGATGGTGGCAGTGGTGGAGGGATGGGAGGAGGGGACTCAACTATGACGCTGAGGTATAAACAAGAAAGGTAAAAACTATAATTTCATAGCCAAGCTATTTGCAGTTACCCACAAGACCTTGGTCTTTAACATTGGAACTCACATCTTGGTGTTTGATACACTTAGAACACAGGCAGTGCAAATAAAGCCTTTATTTTTAGAAACTCTAAGCCTTATTTAAGTGCTTATCAACTTGGCTGTCCTCTATCAGAGTCTGCACCTACATTCTACCTCTCATTGGAAGTCCATTCTAAATCAAGTCTCATCTTAGAAAGCTCCCAACTGATATTCTAGTCTTTAACTTTTCATTTTTAAACTGCTGCCCCAGTGAATATTAACAAAATATGGATTGAGAACACGAACATATTCACCATATCACAACTTCAAAACAAAAATACATGGCCCAGCATTTTCCCCAAGATCACACAATTAACAACCTATGATTGCCCCTAAATTCTCCCTCGTTATTTTATTCCAGGGGAGAAGGGCAATTTGTTCCTGAGGGGAAGAGATCTCTTTACAGCTGTGAGCTGCAGTGAGGTAGGGACCGGCTTGAGGATGCAGGGTTGTCTGAATTCCTCTTTCTGGAGCTAGAAATCTCAATGACTAGATGTGTAGGCTGACAAGCCATGGCTTTCCAACGAGTTTCCTGTGTTGGAATGCATTTTGGAGGCATAGTCTACAGACCGATATCCGTGACTTCTGCTTTGTTCCAACAGTCCTTCAGCTTAGACACTCCTACAGTCCATTGTCTTAATCCAGGAAAAGGCACATGGTTGGAAGTGGAGAGAAGCTCTTGAGAATGGGGTCTCACACCCCTGAATCTTAACCTGTGGAATACACGTTTAAGACCCGGTCACCATTTTGCACAATCTGGTGCTGGGCCTAGGAAACCTCTGAAGAAGAACTGAGGTGGGAGCAGGAAGGGATGGAAATAGCTCACAGTAATCCAAGGGCTTTATTAGACTATAATTAGGAGTGATGCGAGGAAGCCGAGTGAGGGAAAATTTAAGCTGAATTGCAGGAAAAAAACGAGTCTCTCACAATGAAGAGTATTCAACTGTGGAGGAGGATGACAGAGACAGAGCAGGGGCAGTCACTCATAATTTCTTTATTGGTAATTTGGTCTCTATATTTCGGATGAAACACGTATCTGGGAAGCATGCCAAGGCATGCAAGGGATGCCCTTTAACCGGAATTCAGGGTGATAGCGTTAATGGCTCAGAGAGCAAAATGAGATCATCTTGAGAAAGAACTGAGAATGAGAAGTCAAGAGAACAAGATGTTCTCTAGGTTTGTGTCCAGGTGCCATGAACATCATTGCTGTTATTCAGACCTCAGAGCCCAAACCATCAGAGCAGAAAGCAGCCATCTTTCTCATCAGTAGTTCTTCAGGGCATCTCTCATGCTTCACACCTTAAGGAATTCTGAGGTCTCAGAGAATCAAGAGTCTGTGCAATGGGAATTTAAGACACCACTCTATACCATGCAATACATTCATTTACAAGGGAAAAGGAGCAGAGATAAAATGAATTTAAACATAAACAGACTTCTTTGCATCACTATGGTAGTTAAGACTTATTTAGGAAAACAAGTCTTTGTTGCTTCTGAGTTAGTATTTTAAATAGCAACTTAGTTTTCTTTAGTTTTTCACACCCAGGTGGATCTTTGCAGGCTGCTATTTTTATGTCCTCTAACTTTAGTGTTTGCAAGGACTTTACAATCTGTTCTCAACTTATCACTGCCGCATTTGTGAACTAATCATCTTCTATTTTGCTTTTATGATAGGCTTAGGGTTTTTCCTCAACAAACATATGTATGCAACATGCAACAAAGTACCCGTGTGTCCAACATATGTAGCTACACACATACAATAAGAAGACATGATGCCTTTTGTTTTCAGCTCCTTTTTAATAGTTCAAGAATCTAGTATTTCCAGGAACATAGTTTTTTTTAAAAGAAACTATTTTTTATCATTAAACTCCATCTCCTTATTGTCTTTCAAGCCCATTTTGCCACCTCTAATAAAAGAACACAAATTACATTCCTCCTTCTTATTTTCCTACTTAGAATCTTTCTTCTCTCAAGTCCCTGCCCCACAAATCCAGCTACTCTATGAAGGCTCAAGCCTGATATTATACATCCAAATTCTACTTTCCAGAAAGAAACCTTACCTTTCTGATGCTCCAAAGCCTGTTGAGTAACCCACAGTTTCTCTATACAGCTGCTTCTGCAGAGGTCTTTGCTTTCATTCATGCTTTGCTCTCTCATTCAGATGTATTCTGTTAAACTTCAGATTGTATTTCACATAGCTTCACATGCCCTGAAGCACCAGAAGGGTCCATGCTAGTCACCGGACAATCTTTTTAGATGGGGATTTAACAACCAGGAGATGGATCTTTCCACTGTATGCTCATCCACTTTTCTTCTGCTTGATCTTTCCTTCAGGGTCCCTACATTCCTCTAAAATCATTAGTAGGGTTTGAAACCATTAGTATAAGTCAGCTCTTCACTATCATCAGCAAGGTCTCCTGGACTTCCTGGGATGGTTTGCCCACGGCTGTACTAACACAGCCGCAGCTTCCACCTCTCATAACTGGCTCCCAACGTCATCCCAAGCCGGCCTTCTCTAAAGTTCTCTGTGGACAAAGAGCTTTATGTTTCAGAATTGACATGCTTTGTCTTTTAAGAGCAGCAGTTTTATTGCTCTAAGCCAAAATTAATTGAGAGATACAAAAATTGAGATGAAATGATTCATTACACCCTGGGCCAGAATCTGATGAAGGCTCATCAGTTTTGGGAAGTTGGGCAGGTATGTAGCTCCTCCAAGACTCACTTCCTTCACCTGTAAAATGGGGACACTGGAAAAATATCCCATTACAGAAGTCAGTGGAGATTAAGTGGGTCTCCATGGGCATGGGTGAGCTTGCTCCACCCCTCGCCTGGGAGGAGTGGTCCCAGCAGCCTTGACTGACCAACTCTGCTTAAGGTCAGGCACACATCCAGGGTTTGGTGTAGACAGATCCCAACATCTACCCCATTTGTGACCTGCTGGAGAGTATGAAAGGACTGATACTGTGGAACCATAGCCACAGGATCTCCATGACTCGGGCAATTACCAGGAATATCAGAGAGGATGACCGTTATGGGTCCAGTATTGATGTGGTGTAACAAAGCTAGAGACCTTGAACCTTACCAACAATTCATTACACAATAACATATTCAGGCAAAGGAGGTGTGCATGATGCACAGCAGTTTCCAAGGCCACTAAGATGAATGAACAGACAATGCAGAGGCAGGAAAGACGGAGGAATGAAGTGTCTTTTTTTCTTTTTTTTTTAAGTATTGTTAATTTTCATCTTATTTTTATTCTGTATTTAGCTTTCTTTTGGGGGGTACTATAACATGGAAGGGCAGATACAGAGGGACTGGAAGATGAGTGGGATTGGGGTGCATGATGTGAAATTCCCAAAGAATCAATAAAAAAGTTTGGGTTTGATACATGGAAGGCACAATAGGTCAGTGAGAGGAGCATAGAAGCACTGCATATGTGTGTTGGTGATTGTCACTATTATCTAAGTATGTCTTGAATTGTTACCTTTTATCTAGCTCCCCTTGCAAGAATAGTAGAATCACATAATTTTCTAATACATAACAAATTCATTCTATGAAAATAATTTATTAAAAATTTTTATTAAGTATCTTCAAGTTATAAAGATTGTTATAAGGACCAGAAGAGAGCAAAGGAAGAAATGTGCCCTTGTTACACTAAGAAATTTGCATTTTATTGGTGGAAGGTAAGTGATAAATAAATATAACAATATATACCATAAAGTGTATTACATATAATAGTATGTTGTATAGTAAATGAAGTCATGTAGATTACTGCAGTACTGTATTGATTAGCCAGTGTATATACAGTATATGAGAATATATAACATGTAATGGTATAAGCACTCATATATTATGTGGAGTAGAATACAAAGGTGAGAAATGAAGCCAAGGGGTTTTTTTTCTAAAGAGTAGTTAGGGCAGGTCTTTCAGATAAGAAACTCCAAGTTGAGTTTGCTTTGACTTTTTCTTATAGGCTCTTAAGTTCACTTGCAATTTCTTTCACATAACACAAGATCTCTTTTTGTTAATTTGACACAAAATTATACACAAAGAAGGATCTTTGTGGATGTCTGAGGGGGGGAAGTATATGGAGGAAGAGTATTCCAAGAAAAAATAACAGAAGTACAAAAATCTATGAGATTGCCTGATTTTCTGTAAGAAGACAGTGTAAATCAAGCAGGTGCGATTCAGCTGAAGGGAGTAGCAAGAAGGAAAGTTAGTGTCTGGTGGAATGTTAGGCAAGTGAATCACAGTACAAATTTAGGAGCAAGCCATGGCAACACCAGTCACTTTCATCACTGAATACAAGTCTACATTAATGGGAACAAAAGCCATGGACCCGATATTTTGTTTTGTATCTTATATTTGGTAGCCTAATGGTCTTTGTGGTCCTCATCTTAAGTCACTCATCTCTAAGTGTATTCTCAGGTCCTGGTAAACAACATGGGGCTTCTCACAGCTACCACACTGTACTGACCAGTGGGGTTCTGAAGCCAAGTGAATTTGTATAATTTGTAGCATTGGCTGATGCTTGTGTCAGTCCTTCTCCCACAGCCAATTTCAAGTTACCAGTGTTTTAGCTCCTGGTGTGGGATAATTGCCTGTATTCTGTCAATCATGCTTTAAATAAATGCTTATTGGCCAGGCAGGAAGTATAGGCGGGTCAACCAGACAGGAAGTAGAGGTAGAGGCGGGGCAAGGAGAACAGGAGAATTCTGGGAAGAAGGAAGCTCTGCACATTCCTGCCCAGACCACCAAAGAAGCAGGATGTCACCTGCCCCGCTGAAAAAGGTACTGAGCCATGTGGCTAACATAGATAAGAATAATGGGTTAATATAAGTTATAAGAGCGAATAAGAAGTCTGAACTAATGGGCCAATCAGTTAACATTAATATAGACCTCTCTGTGTGATTTCTTTGGGACCTAATGACTGTGGGACCTGGTGGGAGGACAGAAACGAACCAGGCCCCTCATGTTACAAGCTGCAACATTCTGGAATACTTAGCCAACTGTGATTCTGAAGGTATGCCAGGCTCATGCTGCCTGGGTCCTCACACTGAGCCAGGGATAGTCCTCATGCAGATAGATTCTGTTCCTGGGAATAATTTCCTTGCAAGTATTTCTCCTAATGTTTTATCTTTTGTTTCTTGGCTGTGGGTTCACCTGTTTATAACTACTTTCATGTAAAAATTACCTATTTTATAAGTGACCAGGCCTTTCTGTTTCCTACATGTTCACAATGGGAAATCAAGTGTTATTTAAATTTTCAACAGGTCTCTGATTTGTGTCATCAAAACTATAACATTTCTTAAGTTAAAAATTGTGTGATTATTAGGTATAGAATTAACCTTATGTTGTTAGAAAAGAAAAACCCCATGCCTATATTTCCATTTGTGGTAGCTCTGTATTTGGGGTATGTTACGCTGCCTGAGATACTAGTTTCTTGAAGACGTATTCTACTGCAAGGGGCTCTCTTGTGTATTACTAGTGTCTTTGAAGTTTTAATAAGTCGTGTTGCGTTCATGTAATTCCAGTGATACACAAACACAGACACACACATACACACACATAAATGAAAATATAAATGGAACAGATATCCACAGATATTCATACATTCATAGCAAACATAGTCACACACACAAAGATATGGAGCATAGGTACACAAAACTTACGTAATACACAGAAACATGTACAGCATACACATACACACTGTGCAAACACACAAACATACACAACATAAAAACATGCACAGCACACAGAGAAAACACATACAAATGTACACAGCACATGCAAGCATGAATACACACAGCATACACACACAAATATACACAGCACACAAAGAACATACACATATTCAGAACATACTCTCACACAGAATTTTCTTTCAGCTGTAGGAGTCAGAGTTTTGCTTAGTATTCTAACATACATATCTCTCCACATGTATTTAAAATTTGCTGACCAACAAATTTTTATGTATGCTTTATTTTACACATGCATAGTTTAGTTAGAAATATTCTTTCTACATTTCCACAGTATAGCCAGAGGCCTTCTTAGACCAACAAATTCATTAAGAACATTTTCTATGTTCCAATTCTTGGTCAAAATAATTTTGTTAAAATTTTAGTGTTTTGTATTATTAAACTTTATTCTAAAACTCATCCCACTCCTTGTATTAATTTTTAATCAATTAACTATTTCTTATCTCAGTGACCACAAGATAAGAAATATATTACTTTACAGCAGTTTACTTACTGCCTAGTCTGTTCTATGTTGGCAAATGTTTATTATAACTGGTTTACTCTGTGGAACCCATGATGACTATAGTAACTTGACAACTTAGACATCATTTTTTCAGACTAGATGACCTTAGGTTACCTGGAAGATGTCTGTGGACATCTCTGAAGAATTCTCTTCATATGATGTCAACAGTTCTTCAAGAAGAGAATATGAGAACGTGTCCTAATAAAATAATTAAATTTGTAACTTGAAAGCCCATTAGACAATCTCACTTTGCATCATGGCCATTGCTATTCTATGTGGGAATACCTCTCTGTCTATCCTTATCTTTCAATAATCACATTCCCTCAATAATAGCCAGAGATACCTCTTAATAACTTAAGTTGTGTGGTGGTGGCACATGCCTTTAATCCCAACACTCAGGAGGCAGAGGCAGGTGGATCTTTGTGAGTTTGAAGTCAGCCTGGTCTACAGAGCAAGTTTCAGGACAGGCACCAAAGCTACACAGAGAAACTCTGTCTTGAATAACCAAAAGAAAACAAAATGACGTAAATAATGCCAAATGTCAGCTTAAAAACATGTGCAAATTTTATCATTGTTGTGAAATAGACCATTCCAAATATAGTAATTCAAGTATCAAACATTTTATTTGACGGTTAAGATTGTTTGGTGAGCTCAGCTGGATGTTTTTTTTTTTTTTTTTTTGCATGTTCCATCTGCTTTCACATAGTGGCTGTGGTGTGTCCATTTGTCAAATGGTGAGCACTGGGTAGTCTTAGACAGCCTCCTGCACCTGCTCAGCTGTTTTTTGTTGTTATGTAGGTTGTACAACTTCAAAAAATTGTCCTGGCATCTTAAACATGATAACGAAAGCATTGTGAGAATGTAAAGCTTCGTTTACTCTTTTCCACCTTCTATTTGTGTCACATTTACAATGTTTTACTGCTGAAACAAAGTTACTTGCTAAATATAAATATTAATATGAAATGGAAGTATAAAAGGATGGGAACGTGAGAGATTTATAACAGTGGATCACGTCTTTCTCACATAGAAAAGCAAACTTACTCTACCTGATACCAAAAGTTTGATTTAATCACAGAATATGCCTGGAAATCCATGCTATTGTGATCTTTGTTGGGTACAGATACTTGCAGGAGTTTTCAATGCATCATATCTGGTGTATCTTTAAACAAGAGAACTACAACTCAGATAGAGGGAGAGTTTGTGTGTGTGCTTAGAACGAATGCAGTGCAGAATATGCAGTGCTGGGATGCGAGACAAGAGAAAGACTAAAGAGATGGATCTGTGTGCATCAGAGATGCTTCAGAAGTCTATGCTGACCTCCGGGGATTTTTGTCATGGAGGTTTGTATGCCATGGGGTGAATGGATGAATAAATTCAAGATGTAAGGGCAAAAGAATCTGAGAGAGAGGGGGTCTTATTATTGGTTTATGTTATAGTGAATTGAAACTCTTTCCCCTGGACATATGGAGGCAGTTTTCCCTAAGTCCATTGCCCACATATACTTGGTTTTCTGAAGGATCAAGACATAAGACACACAGAATGTCTTGAGAATGTGTGCTGCTCTGTATTTGGTTGTACTGGGTGAAAGACAGAAGCTGGATGTAGCATTTTCAAAGCTGAGGAGAGGGCAGTGGAGAGTTGTGCATGTGGAGAAATTCTAGCTTACCAGTGTGATAGGAATGGTGACTCCTGGTGACTCTGCTTTGCAGAGGAAACTAGATTCCATGTGAAATCACGGAAAGGATCTAGAGAAAATTTCCGAATGAGAATGGCTGCATATGTAGAGGGTGGGCCAATGACCTCATTCTCTTTAATCCTATGGTGCTAAATAGCAGCTAGAACTGTGTATTTATGTTCTGCCCACCACTGAGCCCATTAAAATCACCCTCTGCTTTAGTCTTTATGGATGCAATGATAGAAATAAGAATTGTGAGTTCACCAGATTGTGAAGTTGGAGAACTTTGGGGGGAAAGTCGCATGAAGGGCACATTTTTTTTTTTTTACTGCAGTAACTGACAATTATCTTCAAAGAGGTTTCAGAAACTGCCTCATAAATGTAACATCCCAATCACATCCTGATTATTTAATGGGGAGATATGAAAATTCAGTTGACAGAGCTGACACTTCCAGAAGGGTATTTCCATCTGAAACAGGCAGGCAAGACATCTCTGGGAGAAATGGCCTCTGCAAGCGTATGGCACACTGGCATGCATGGGGTTGATCCTGATCCACTGAGACTTTGTATCCTTCTCGACACCTCTCTCTCTCTCTCTCTCTCTCTCACACACACACACACACACACACACACACACATAAAGCAGTCATTCTTTTGAACTGCAGCTGCTTTTTTCTGTTATCCCTATAAGGCCTGTAAGGTCGAGTCACAGCTCAAAACCCAGGTAGTTTGGCTCCATGCTAGTAAAGGACACAACTATTTTTTCTAAAGTAATGCTTTACCACCAGAAGGTGACCTGAGATGTAATAAGAAATATCAGAACTTCTAGTAGTTAGTGAGTTGTTAAATATCTAATACTAAAGTAACAATTTGTCATGGATCCCACTCATTGCTTTGTCATATCGTCACTGTGTACAGAGGACTTGAAGCTTCTGGTGGATGAGGATTCCGTAGTGTAGGGCGTTTGTTGAGGGCAGCGTAGATGGTTTATTTTTATTTGGTTTGTATGTAGAGATGTAAAAGGATTTCAGAAGGAAACTGCAGGCTGAAACCAATAATAATGTGGGCCTTGCTTTGTTATGCTGGAGCCAACACTTGTCTTTCTCAAACTCATTGCCAAGTAAAATAAAAACTAAATAAAGACGTGTCTGTCCTCTGTCAATGCATTCATTACTTTCATCTTTGTTGAAACAAACTGTATAACAGTAACAACTTAATGATAGGGAAATCTCAGAGTGTGCAGTCTGTCTTGGTGGGGAAATTGTGCTGATTGGAACATCTATACTGTTAAGAATGTGTGGGTCACTCCTTTGTATGGTATAAATCTGGAGGCAGAGATAAGACCCAAAGCAGTTATATTCCATAGCTATCAAAGCCCACTATAAGATTTCTAGTCCACCAACTTGGTTCCATGTCCTAAAGGTTCCATGACCTCTCAAAGTAGCACCACCAACTAGAGGTCAGGTGTTCAAACATGTCAGTGTATGGGGGCTCTCTGTCAGGCAGAGTACATGGCTAGTAACCAAATTAATCACTTTGTGCAAGAAGATGCCAAAAATACCTAACCAAAATGATACATTTCAATTTTTGTCGAAGAATGCGATCCAAAATTCTTGTCTCTTCATGTCAATGCCCTGCTGCCTGACTCCTTTTATTTTCCCATGTATTATCTATCCAAATGCACTGATCTCTTCCACTTGAATGATTTGCTTGTCTTTGCCTACCAGATAGAGCTGGTGCTTTTGGAGTTCTTTCCTGCATGGTCCATCTGAAATGCCCCATTTTGACCTCTTGACATTCTCATGGTGTCCAGACAGCAGGCAAGCTTCAGGACCAAGGTCAGCTCCCCATTTCGCCTTCAATCTTCTTGGAACGCTATAGCCCCAAATTTTCTCTTCCCTTTCTAAACTAATAGCAGTTTCTTTCTCTGCCACTCATTTGACAATCAAGTATATAATGCATTGTGACAGTTCTGATATTACATTGTGCCATATCGTTATTTCCCTCTTCTGTTTTTAGTTTTTTATCTATTTCCCGTCACATTTGGCTTGATAACTGTAACTTTGCTCAAATGTCTTTTATGGCTGGGACAGATTGCCCCCCCACCCTTTCTTCTGTTCTTCCTTAATCTGTGCTCAGCATACAATTATACTGAGAGAAGGGCTTTAATAACTATTACTTGTTAAAATATTGGCTGGGAAGTTCCATTTGATGCTGAGTTTCCTCACCAGAAATTAGAATAACTAAAGCCCATCATAGGACGAACACACAGCTTATGTAAACAACACACCCAAAGAGCAGGGTGACACATTTGATACCTGGTAAATCTTTGTGAGGTCATATTCTCCAGGACTAGCTCACTAATGTAGACTTATATCACAAAGCTCTTTGGTTGTTTTGATTCAGCAGTTGGACAAGAATGAATGATTTGAGACGTGTTTTGTTCTTTTATTCTCTTAAACCAGGCACTAGCAAAGGAGCTGTAAATTTTCATTTTTGTGTGCCTTCCCTGCTTAGTATATCAATTATTAGCATATCTAAAGTATTCTTAGGCTGTAGAGAGGGAATTATATTTTCTTGATTCGTTTGTAGTTTATGTTAATAGTTGATGGTTTCTGACAATTCAATATACTGACCATCATAGAAAAATAAAAGAGGAGAGAAGTAGGCTGATATACCTGCAGTGGCCTTAATCAGGCCTGAAGCCTCCTGCTGACAGATATTTAACTCATTAGTTCTGTTTGGCTGTTGGTCTGACACCATCACTATAATACAATATGAAGTGCTAATTATCATGAAACCCAATGATACAATTTACCAGGAGAGGAAAACCTTTTCCTCTCTTTATTGGAAGCTGCCTGCTCCACTGTTAAGTTTGATCAGCATTTACTGTGATGGGTGAGAAGACCACAGCTCCACGTTTGCCTTGAGCCCTAACAAATGCAAAGAACAATTCACTCTCAATCCATGTTATTTTTCAGATAATTCAGCACATCAATTGGGTGCTTAAGAGTTTCTGTTCGTAATCTAAAGAGACAAAACAGATCTGAGGTGCTCTGTCTTTTGCAGTGGGGAGTCTGGCTGAGTCTGGTGAAGAGTGGGTAGAGGCCAGAGCCTTATTCTGCTTGTCTGTTAGCTCCAGAGCTGCTGGAGTGTTTAGCATTGCACACTTGCCCATCCATTCTATCCCATTTCCTAAATTAAATGAGGTAGTCAGCTTCAATATTTTACCTGGGTCCAGATTTCTTAGAAACAAAGTTACCATTATTAGAGATGAGAGAGATGGGGGAAGAAGGGAGGGAGTGCTAGTGACTTCCTAGTCTAGGCTATGACTCCTGAACTTGCACTTAAGGAGGTTTTCTAAGCCCTTCTTCAGGAATCACTGCCTTTTAAGACATCACCTGCCTGTGGAGGCTTCAAATTATCACCAAGTATTTCTTGTCACCCAGTTGAGAACTCTAAACCCAGAGAGAATCTTTGTAACCCAAGACATCCTTTACTCCACTCATCCATTTTAGCTTTTCTTCTTCAGATCTTCTACACATGAGCATTTCTTCTGTTTCGCCTTATCTGCTCTACCTTGTTACTGGTGTGGTCTAAAGCCATAATGCCTTCACTGGGGATAAGGTTAGAAACATACTATTGGTAGGTGAGAAGGCATGGCTGAGGGTGAAGATGTGGGCTTTCACACTGTTTCTGTGATGAATCCCCTCTTTTCTAGATCATCAGTCTTGTTTCAATAACATCCCCTTTACTTAAATACAATGGGAGAAGAAAAGCAAGGGAAATTTTCAGTGCATAAGACTCATTAGTAAGTTCGCTTTAACCCCATGCAATGAGTGAAATATTGAACAATGGGTATATTATTTTTAAAAGGGACATTAAACAACACTGCAGGACTGACTGATTACATTACAGTGCCTATCTTTTCATGTGTCAGCAACAAGTAACACTGAAGGAGGCCTAATTATCATATTCACAGGGGTACAGGTAGTAAAACAGCTATGTTTTGCATCACTCAGGATGCTCAGTGCTGAAATAGATAGACTATGTAGGAGACTGGTAATAGGTAATTATTCTCTACTTACATATTCAACCTCATAATTCTAAATTAAGGTAAGTGGAAAAAGCTTATAAAATATTCAAAGCTCCTTTATCTTTCCTCCTCCCTCTTATTAGAAACTGTGCATGAATTTGCATAGAATAAACTGAGCTCATAAATCAAAGAAGAAACTGCAAGAATGCTCTTTGTAAGTTATAATTTAAGGTTAACTGTAGCACATTTTGCTTACTGTATTATTAATGACTTGCGTTCACTCATGACAAGATTACATATTAAAAATTGTTGGTAGACAAAACTCAGCTCACAATCAATTTGCTTCCTAATGTGAACAATCTGCGTGCATCCCCACGGCGGAAGAAGGTTTAGCGAGGATAATGGAAGGAGTGCCTTGGGAAGATCCTGTTCGCACTACTGTGCTCCCTCAGCGCTATGATTGACAGGTGACTCCAAATAGAAAAGAGGCCACTGAGGAGAGACAGTCCTTGGATGAGTTCTCTCGGTGGCTCAGAGTGGACGCCATCTCACACAGGCTTCCTTTCCTTTTGCAATGCTGAATGCATCATACTTTCTGAGCATTTGCTTGTCACCTTGTCTTTGAATCCTCACAACCTTATCTTTTATCTTATTACTAAAACCCAAATTATTTCTGAGTGTTCTCCCAAATCATCCACTCAGGCACTCTGCTCATCTCACTGGCTTTCTCTTTCTTCCCTAATCATCACGTGTCTCAGTCCCCAGCTGGTTCCACTTCTTGCTCTCCCTTCCTTTGTTGTAGCATTTCTGGTTTTCTTCCTGCCAGCCAAATATTGTCAGCTCTACTTGGAACTTACTATCAAACCCTTTCTACTTCCTTGGCTACCTGAGGGTAAAGTTGTTCAGAATGGTACATGTAGATACATTCTGCTTTCTGGTGGAGATAAGACAATGTTCTAGTTTTGTTTCTATTGGAATAATAAATACCATGACCCAGAGAAACTTGAGGAATGAAAAAAGTTTATTTGGCTTATACTTCCACATCCCAGTACATCATTGAGTCAAGTCAGGTCAAGGACTCAAGCAGGAACTTGAAGGTAGGAAATAAAACAGAGATCATAGAGGAACATTGTTTAATGGATAATCTCTTCTGCCTTGCTAATTTAGCTGTCTTATACAGTCCAGGTCCACCTTCTCAGGGATGGTATTACCTCGCATGGGATGGGGCCTCCTACATCAAATTAACAGTTAAGAAATTGACTTGCCAAAATGGTCCCAGGCTAATCTGATAATGACAACTCCTTAGTTGAGGTTATGTTTTCCCAGGTATGTCAAGTTGAGAACTGAAACTAACCATTGCAGACATAAAGGCATCTGTTCTCATCTGGAGAAGCAGCGAGATGGGTGGAGTGGTTATGAGGATAGAAGTTAGCAAGAGCAGTTTTGATACTGCACCTGACTGAGTTTTGTGTTGTAAACCTGGCTCTATCTAAGATACATTTTGATTGGGTCACTTTATTTCTGGATGTCTTTTGATAAGATGAAATAAAAAAAATCAGATCAAAATATTGTGTTGCCTTATTTCCTTAATTATTTTATTCATAGTACTATAGATTCACACAGATAATCATTCATTTCTTAAGGAGTGTGTTGAAGTCATGTCAAAACATTAACCACATTTGAAACATTTGAGGTTTCTATTTCTATGGTGAACAACCTTTGATTTCAGAATGGCAGCACCTGTATAACTGCTAAAGAAATGACTATTGTTTCTAAAATATGATAGAAGCAGATTCACATACACAGGTTTCTTAAGTGATTCTGGTTTCCATTGTAGTCTCTGAAGCTTCCAAAACTCCCAGCCCCACATTGAGCATAAGAACATCTCCAGAGGAAGCTGGGAAACATGCAAAGGGACTTCATGCATACCGGAAAATAACTGTGACAAGGAATGATTGCGCAGAAATAACATGTGCTTCTGTGTGAGGTGAGCATGGCCACTTGAAAAGTTAACTGACTCATCCTAGAAGCCACAACCCAGGACAGCCATGATACTATGATAAGGGTTTTGGAAATGAGAAGTCAAATGCAATTCTGTATTTTCTTCATCATATGTAAAACTGAGTGTTTGGGGGTTTGCAACCTATATCTTCAATTTAACTCCCCAGTGACCTTGTGCTTTAGGCCCATACCATAGCTAGTAACTAACATTCTTGAGTCTATTCTGGAGTTCGGAGTGCATGTTTTCAATGGCTTCTTGCCCACACCCCATGTTTTCCTGAAGCTGCTCCACTGTACCTCAGAATTCTGGAGTCATAAATAGATCTGAGTTTCTCTGAGAGCCAAACAAACCCTTGCATTTACTTTCTCTACACACAACACTGACATCCACCCAGACATTAGAAGTCCATCTCTGAGTCACTGTTGCCTCTGGGCTCCAGACCCCAGGATTCTACCCAACTCCTCTGATCACCTATTGCTGCAGCTTTTGGGCCTTTATAGCACACTCTACCACAGACGTCACTGCCACTGTCTCCTTTTAACTCTTTTGGAAAGCCTTTGGCCCACCTTCCTGTTATCTCTACTAAGTGAGCTTTCTAAAGTCATTCTTTGGTCATAATGCTTTCCTAATTTAAAACCCTGCTTTGTATGTTACAACTCTTTGATGCGTATTTTTAGGATTGTATGCATATAAGCCTTCACGATTTCTCCATGTCTACCATGGCATTCCTTCTTCTGCTACCACTATATGCTTATTGAATTCAAATCTTTCTCTCATTCCTTTGTTCTTTCTGTCTCATTTCTCTCTTTTTTCTCTCCCACCTCTCTCTTAAATTTTAGGTAGCAACTCTATTTTACATTCAGCCAGAGGCAAAGCTTTTATTTCTGTGATGTTGCTAAAAATGTTAATTTAATTCATTAAAAATGTATTGTGCATCTATTATGAAATTCTAGGAGTTGGGAAATTGGGAGAGTGGAGACAGCTGAGTAAAAGCCAAGAGGCTAGGAAAACGGAGATGACCCTGAGGACTCTGGGAATTTTTAGCAACTCCTTTCTCTTCTAAGAGCAGAACAGTCAGCAGCCCTAGGGACCAGTTACATTAAACAGAGGCCACTCTGTCCTAGGACCAATTGCTAGTCTGACCTCCTTTGAGTGGAGACCAAGTAATGGATGCAAGCTGATTGACTAATACTTAGGAATTGTTTCCCCACCTTTTAAACACAGAACCCAATACACAGAACCAACACTTGAAATGGGATTCCTGTTATTACAGTGCTTGTTTTTCATATGGTTACATAACTCAAGCTGAGTTTGACTATGAAATTTTAGGCTCTCTAATTTGGCCAGGTCATTTTGTCATGGGCAGGTGTTTAGTTACACAATTGCCATGAGGTACATCAGAGAAAAAGGCCTTCATGATAATTAAAGCGCCATATTACCTTTGTACTTTGGTGGGAACTGAGGTACAGCAAGCTGAGTGGGAGAAAGATCCATGCTTTATACCTAGATTATCACTTTGGATTTTTACTGTCAGTGGAGCTAAGAAAAGCATGCTTGCAAAGAGGAGCAAGAAAGGAAGGGATGGACTTCTGTCGTTCTCCCACTTGTTAAAGAGTCAAAGTAAAATGTAAACATTACAACAGAGGAAATGCTTGCCAGCTCATTTGAATGTTACCCCCTCCAGAGTCACAAAATCATTCATAATTAATTATCAATTGATTGATGAGGACATGGTAAGGGAATTTTTAGAGGGAGAGATCAATGCAGACTGAGGAAGCACAAAGGGGCTGGAAGAATAGAGCTAAAGTGTGAGAGGGAAGACACACCCCTTGTCAAGGTGGAAAGGCAAGGGTATTCCCTGCAGGTTGCAAATTTATCCTTTCTGAATGACCTCCATGAGTGCCTGTGCTGAGGGATCCCTGAGTTCTGAATGTGTGTATAGGCCCATTGCACCTGCACAGCTGAGAGTGGGCTGAAGTCCCCGGCTTTGATCTTCCACTTCATGTTTAACTCTGTTTTATGCTGAACACATTGAATATCTCTTCACCCCCCTCTCCATTCCATTCTTCTGGAAGACATGGATTAGTAGCTAGGGACATTTTGGTTAATGCCTTTCAAGGTCTCTTCTTATGCATTTATAAGTGCAGATCAGATACATTCATGCAGATACATTCAGTCATGCATATTTGCAACATAAATGATATCATTTGTATACATATGGGTGACCCAATTTATGATGCCTTGACCTATGATTCCATGACTTTATGGTGGTGCAAATTTGATGTATGCCTAGTAGAAACTGTACATAGATTTTTTTCACTCTTTTCCTTGCTAATGATATTTGATGCAGTACTCTCTTGTGATGTCCAGCATCTGTGAGTGACAATTTCCAGTTCACCAGGTGGGAATCCAAACTCTGAGCTAAGATCCTTGCTTTGGTTAGGCACCTTGAGTAGGCATCATGTTGATGGAGATACTTGTTGCATGTGTGTTCAACTTAGGATATTTTCAAATTTTGGAGGACCCATCATGCATTGCAGAACATCTGCATGTGATTCTCATGGGTTTCTTATCTGTTGTGCACATATGCCATTCTGGTGATGCCTTCTCAGTTCTCCCAACTCTTTTGTATTATGATGCCTAGTAATAAGGAGGACTCTGGATTTATCGAAACTGTATAATACTGAGTCACATAGTTGTTTATAATTGCTTTCTTATAACAGATAAAATCTAAACATTTCAGTACTTACAATTTTTGACAACATACACCTTTGGTGATAGGACAAGCCAGCAAAAGTATGATTTTGAGAGGAGCAATTGGATTGAATTATATGATGATTCAGTTTGTATCCCTCCAAAGTTTAGAATGTATATAGCTTCTAACTTTATACACCAAAGTTCTCATTTTTGTTTTCAAAATCAATATATAACACAGATGTTACACTGTTGTTTTGAGATATGCTTTCTTGGTTATCAGCAAAGCTCAGTATGATTTAGGCAATTGCTCATTTAATTCTCAAGTTTATTTTTATTGCTCCAGATAATTCATTTATCCTATCTCCACTCCTTATTAATTAGAATTAAATCTGTTTGAATTCCACTGAATTTTTTCCCCTAACCATCAGGGACCTAAGCCAAGAAATGCAAGTGTTAAGTGAGTTAAATAATCAATTGATCGATATGTATTCACTAGGCAATTAATGCCTCTGGCCTGTGCTGGCTATTATTGTGGATACAGGTCTGCCTTTCAAGAAGCTTATGTGATCTTTCAGAGTGATAAGACTCCAACTGTGATCAATGGCATCACCACTCTTTACTAGTCCTACAGACTAAGCCACAGAGAAAGGGAGGCTCTGTAGGCTGGACAAATTGGAAAGGGATTACTGAAGGAATGGAGGCTCTGTTTAACCTTGGAGGAGGATGTTGAGAGATGCAGGGTCACTTTAGATTTAGAAGAATGATGTCAGACCAAGGGGTAAGTGGCTTGCCAAAGGGAACTGCGAGCACAGTCATCTGAAAACAGATGTTATGGAGACATGAGGCGCCTGTGTCTGCTTGAGTTGCTGTTAGGACTGCCCAGACTGATCCCATTATGGGGCCCTCCTCTTTTCCATTCTTGTCTTTCGCTGTCCTTGGGAAGCTGTGTCAAGGAGTTCAGCTCACAGGCTCCAGATTCACGAGGGCAAATAAGGAAGGACAAGACATGGTTTCTCCCTTCTAACTCCACTAGGTCCCCCAGGAAGTTACTGGATCTAGACCTGCCTGATTGCAGCCCCCACAGCCTCATCATTTTGTCCAGAGGTGCCATTGCTGCAATTACAATCTAAACTCAGAGTCAATTACTCACTGTGTGAATCACCCCCAAAAGATTGCTTTTTCCCTTTCTGTTAGTATCACACATAATTGTACTCTGTGTGATTCCTAAACTCTTATTCCTGACTTCAGTGTCCACGAGGATCTGAGAGGATTATAAAATCCCTTTATCTCCTGTCACTGACCTCATTGACACATTCCATAAGTTTTTTTCTTCTTGATTCATCAATAGTTCACTTTCCCCTACCATCAATTATTTAGCTCTTTGTGAGCAAAGAATCACTATGTTTTCCCTGATGATTTTTCCACATCTTCAACCCTCCTTCCCTCTTCTTTGTCGCTCTATTAAGTAGGATGTTAGTACTCCCACACCCTAGCATTGTATGGATGCTTGATTTTGCTGGTACTGCTTTCTGTTTTACAGTTCCTATCCCTTGAGCATTCTACTTCTAGGCCCTCAGGGATACCATGAGCTGATCCAGGGCATAGTCTCTCTTGGGCTTTCTGTTTGATGCAATTTAAAGTTAAATCCTCCCCTTCCACTGTTCAATGTCACTGTTCTATATATTATTTACCCTTGGGACTTATTAAATGGGATCAATCAATCCATTATCAATAATTTGCCAGCTGCTAACCACTGCAGCATGAACTTACAAGGAATCATTCTGAACCCTCAAAGGCAGCAAGGGATAGAATCATGGACAAGAAAGTGGGGGTAGCATAGACGATCATGCTGGGAATTCACTTGATTAAGGGAAAGATAGTGCCAACTTCCGTGTGTTATCCAAAAAGTAACAATGACCTGATTTTATACAGAAGTCAGAACCAATGTCCTATAGGTTTGGTCTATTAAAAAGATTCATTTGTGAGGAAGTTGATGTATATTTCAAGGAAGTTGATATATTTCACATAAACACACTCAAGAACAAAGGAGTATGGTGGGGTGAGGCATTGGGAACCACAAAAGAAGATAATGTATAAACATTTCAAATATATTGTGATGTATTTGATATAATTGATATTGTGATATAATAAGCGTTGGGGCTTGAGGAGTCACTAAGGAAACCAAGCCAAGGCCTCGTCATTGAGACTGAGCAAGCACATCAGGAACTTATAGAAAGAACTATACAGGGTATGTGGTTATTCAAGGAGAACTACTTCATATTCCTGAGTTAATGGTACATATGAACCTACATATAGGGTGGCAGTCATGTTTGATTCTGCGGCAGTAGCCACTTCATCTTCACTTTAGTGTCTAGATTTGCCAAGACTGATATGCTCCTGTGGCTGCCCGTGGGGGCTCTGCAAGGCACAGAGCTTGAACTTGAGCTGCGTTCAAATTGCGAAGTCAAGAAGACAAAGAGTCAGGCACATGCCCCACTCTCTGAAAGGGTTGTTTTCCAGTGTATAAACACGTGTGTGCGTGTGCGTGTGTGCGTGTGTGTGTGTGTGCGTGCGTGTGTGTGTGTGTGCGTGTGTGTGTGTGTGTGCGTGTGTGTGTGTGTGCGTGTGTGTGTGTGTGTGCGTGCGTGTCGTCTTCATAGACAGATACTCTATGATTTTTGAAGGGGAAATAAAACAGAAGTGATGAAGTTAGAGGCTGGATTGTGAAAAATGAGGGAATGTCTAATGGTGCAACAAAGATGGCAGGCATTAATTTTATTATGAATTCAGGCCAAGAATGATTGGGAATTTTAATGGGTGGGTAAGAGGTGACTTAAGACTTCCATAGAAAGAAAATGATCATGTTCATATTTGGAAAACAGTGTGCTGTTAGGAAGGGGTGTTGGGAGATGAGAGGTGTGGAAGGGTAGATGGTTCATGCTTCCAAAGTAAAGGGAGACTCTACAAGAATCATAAGCCTGAAGACTGCAGTTGAGTTAGTGGGAAATCCCATGTGGTTTGCACATGGAAGCATTGACAAGACTTCCAGAACCATGGGAAATACCTGGGTGAATTCTGCCAGATCCTGAGAAATACCCCCATGACAAAAACATCATTTTGCACATGCTGTCAAGGGCAATGCATGGTTAACATAACTATACCTTACTGCCATTGGATTGGTACTCCTGACAAAGGAGAATTTCATCCTGATGAGAGGAAAGAGTTGAGGGCAGATCAAGTACAGAGTCTATAATATCTGTCTATCTATCTAGCTATCTGTCTGTCTGTCTTTATACATACATAATGAAAAAAAATTAATGGATGAAATTCATGATGATGGTGGTAATGATAATTTATGGAATGCTCTACTAAATGTCCCAGGCAACACTATTGAGTTCACAGAGTTAGACTTTATATAACAAACTTTACATACTAATAAGGTTAAGTATCTTTTTTATATGATTGACATTTTATGTTTTGACTCAGTATAAGTTAAATATTATTGTTTAATTTACTTATGTAAGTCAATAGGAGCTTGGAGAAGGTAAGTAATTTGCCAAGAGATGCACAGACAGTGAGTGGCTGAGCTGGATTTGATATCACATTTGAGACAAATTATTAAGCCCTTACCAGAATCAGGAACACTCATGTGCAGTATGATAAGGATTGACCAATGTAGACTTATCAAAGTATATAAATAAATTTTCCAGAAGTAAATGATCATTGGATTCTATTATCTCCCATACTCCTTCTTCAACATTTACTTTCAGCTTAGATGCCTGCTGCTTATTTTGTCTACATAAGCCATATCACTGCCTTATCTTAGATTTTTCATTTTGATTTCTTTGAAGTGATGATGAGTGTTATGAATGATGGCTCTTAGGAGTTTATAACTTTTCTTCCCCTTATAAGCAATATCTCACTTTAATTTAACAGGGTTTATTGTTTTGTTTTTTCCAAATTGCTCACATCAAATCTTCTATTTGGATCTCATGAAATAAATGATTATAACTCCTTGCATACATATTTTTGGTTGATATATTATTTAATTAAAATGTGCCATTATAATAAGTCCAAATAGCAAAAACACTTTTGGTTATAATCGAGCTGAGTTACTAAGTATGGAACTTGTGACTTGACAAAGAAGTATGTTTAGTAACCCAAGAATTTGCTTCTAGTCAGATGCATGCAGTGTGAACTGGGCATGAGAGAATACCAACAAATCCTGAGTGTGAGGAAGCATTGTGTGCTATGACTCCTTGTACTGCCTCTTCCACAGAATTCAAAGAGTACAAGCCTCAAATGAAGGATGAAGTCTCAAAAGATCATTAAGAGAGTGCTACTGACTGAAAGACTAAGGGTAGAGTTGCTTAAACATTTATATTTATATAATATAATCTTTGTGGAAATGTAACTATAGGCGTTTTTGCAAATAGTTTATGACTTTTTAAAAAGGCAAATGAAGCAAGAATAGTGAAGTTAGAGACCAGATTGCAGAGAATTCAGGAGTGTCTAAGTGGCTCAGCAGAGACAGCAGGTGCAAGCTATTCTTTTAAGGAATTAGGTGCCCAGGTAGAGAAGAATGGAGAGCTTAATGAAGGAGCAAAGGGAGATAAATAAGACTATAGTACAGAGGCAATGAGACCGTGTTAATAATCTGAAAGAATCATGCTGAGGGAGAGAGCTGTCAGGAGATAAAGGGGAAATAGGATGCAGAGAGGGTAAAGGAGATGTACTATAAAAACAAAGGTAAATCCTACTAATAGCAAGCCCCCGGGAGAGCAAATTCTCTGGGACGAAGACAAGGCGTGTTTGTCAGCTCTCTATTCCTTTGACAAAATACTCAGGTAAACAGCTCAGAGATGGAAAGGTTTAATATGACTCATGGTTTCTGAGGGGTCAGTCAATATTCCCTAGGCTCTGTGGACTTTGAAGCAGAACATCATGGCAGGGATCATGGATTGAGTGATCATCTTTTGTGAATGGGAAGCACAGAGCTAGAGATTCAGGAACTGGGATGTCAATGTGCCCTTCCAAGGCACAGCTGGAATGACCTGTCTTCTCACAGCCAAGAACAATGCAACAGAGCAGGGACATATGACTAGTCTGTCAGCCCATGGCCTCTGAGGTAGATTTAAGGTCAAAGACTTAACATGGGGTTATGTAAAATATACGGAGAAGTTATCAAGTTACAACTGGGATGCTGTAAGAGACCTGAGGGCTGCAACATTATTCCAAGGATTTTGGTGCCCCTGCCACTGCCAGGAATACTCACTGGTGTTAAAGAGACCTGTGGGTAAAAGACCCAGGGATCTCATGTGTCATAATCCAAATCCCAGATAATTCTCCACAGGTATGTTTGTGATCTAGAAAAGAAGGTGAAGTACACAATAAGGCTATAAAATACAGATTATATTTAAACATGTAGTGTGTGTATCTACATGTTTGTATGTGTTGTAATGTGAAAGCCAGAGGTTGACATAGAGTGTTCTTTCATGAATGTCCACTGTTTTAAATTTTTTATTGTTACTATTATTATTGTCACTGTTATTATCATTGTCTTTGATTGTGGTGGTGGTGGTGGCGGTGTGTGTGTGTGCGTGTGTGTGTGCATGTGTGTGTGAGGGGGAACATGAGAGCAGCAGAGCAGAGCACATTCAGGGGCAAGGACAACAAAGCACATGTGCACAGGTCAGTTGAAGTTTTTAAAAGTCTATCTCTCTTGCATGCTCTGGAAATTTAACTCAGGTAGTTAGACTTGCTTGGCAAGCACTTTTATTCACTGAGCCATCTTTCTGGCCCTTTGCCTTAGTCTTTGAATCTCTCAATGAACTTGCAGCTCAGTATTTCAGCTCAGTTGTCTGCCTAGCAAGTCACCTGGGCTCTACCTCCCTAACTTACCCCCATGCTGGTGGTACAGGTGTGTCCTTCCGAGATGTTTTTAAAACATGGGTGTTGGGAAATCTAAGCTTAGGTTCTCTTGCTTGTACAGCAATTACTTTACACCCTGAGCCATCACCTCAACTCCAATTAAACATATTTAATTTTCATAGAGTGGGAAGAAAGAGGAAAATAATAAACAAGGTTGTTTCTTGTTTCTGAAAGGCTAAGAGAAAAGATAAATTTGAGCTATTCTCAGAAAAGGAGAATTGACTGTTCTTAACCTAGGCAGGCTTGAGTTGATCCTGAGGAGAGAGGGCTTTAGATGATTTCCTGAGGCATCTAAATCTTCTGTATTTTTTTTTTTGGTTGTCTTTTTCTTTTCAACATCGACTGCAAAGCTTTTTTGTCTAGGAAAGGGTGAAAAGATATCTAGCTGAATTGGAATTGACAAAACTAGGCAACTCAGACAGGGCAGCCTCGGGAGCAGCCGCTAACCACAAAAGAGATATTGAAGACCATGTAATCGATAGAGTGCTCCAGAGACAGGAGGAAGATGATGAAACCCATCAAACTTGATCACTGGGCAGAAGTGGTCACTGTCAGTTTCCTAAGGAAGGTTCACTTAATGTCAGCCTCCACTCAGGGCTTTCCACACCCCTGCAGGTATTGTTTGTGGGATCATAAAGTTTCAGTATCGAGACGGAACACTGCAGGCTCCCTGGCTTACACTACTTCCCTGGAGGACTGGATACCTTTAGGTTGTGTCCTAGATGTGTACATTTCCTGAACTTTTGGGTTTTAGAACTTCCATTTCAAGTTCCTAGAGTCTTCATCAGTCATTACTCACCTCTCTAAAGGCACATTCAATTATTCATTTTGGTTCACTGCAATTTATTCCCATCTATAGTCAGTTTTAAGAAATGTGACCAAAGGATCTTCACAGCTTCTCCTATCAATAGGCGGATCCTGTTTCCACATCTTAGGTCCTGATGTGTCCTAGAAGAGCAGGTAGAGTGACAAATGTGGAAGACACACAGTCCTCTAAGCTGTGTCTGAACTCCAATGTTGCCAACCACGAGGCTGACAAGAAAAGAGAGAAGCTTGCGTGAAGTTTGCCCCAAATGCTGACACACCACAGTTAGCAAACATGGCCACTTAAAACAAATTTCTAATATAATAATTTTGAGGAATTTGAAAGAGGTATCTAAAAATTATCCTAGTAAACGATTGATGGTGAGTGGGGAGGTGTCTCCATTAGCTGGCTGCCTATTGTACATGAGTATTCAGAACCCACATAAAAAGATGGTCATGGTGCATGCACTTGCATTTCCAGCATTTGGTAGACAGACAGACAGAGCCCTAGAACTCTTTGGATAGGCAGTCTTCCCCTATGGATGACCTTTACGTTTGGTGAGAGGCTCAATCTCATAAAATAATGATAGAGAGTAAGAAAGACAGTTGTCATAGACTTCTGATCTACAGGATAGCATGCACACATGTACATACATCCAGATGTGTGTGTGTGAGCATCTATTCATTTTAACAAGTATGTGACTGCCACATACACACAACACACCAAACATACATTCTCCAAAATGATTACTAAATATCAGAAACCATAACATTTAGGCAAAACTCTGGGAAACTTTTCACAGCACTTCAAAAATATCCATCCAACATATCTTTCCATAAGCAGTCAATAGTGGTAGGGAAAGTAACTTTAAAAACAGTTCAGAAGCAAAGGAGCATGTTCTCTGACACTGGGAGGATGTGGTAGTCCATGCAGGAGTAGGTATACACCTTCAGCCAAGTGGATGGTTCTGGGTTGAGCTTGGTCACATGTTCGAGACCACTTACTTTCCTTGCAATTGATCTATGAATTATGATGTGGCTTCCTTACATATTTGTCCACAACTTGAACACATTTCATCTGCTTACTAGTTCTATATCTCATTATAAATTAATGAGTCAGGATTTGGGGTTTTGTAGATTGTCTCTCTAAGTTGGATGAATGAATCTGTGAATTTACCAAACCTGTGCCCTCCATTTCTTGAGTGCAAGCCAGGATATTTAACTGCTGGTACTTGACCTCATTGGTACCTTTTCTCTAAACTGCAGCACAGCCAGGATCCCAGATACTCAGGTCAATGTGATTTTCATGTTTGCATTTAGCTATTTTAATGGTAGCTAATGTTCCTTGAGAGCTCAATACTTGCCAGGCCTAACTATAAGTGTTTTATATGGGTTCCATCACCCGACGATCATAATGACCCATAGGAACATAATGTCCCAAATGATCATTATGGAACAAAGCTTCTAAAACATTAAAAATAAAGAAAGTGAGATCTAGAGGGATTTTTCCGCTTGATTAGGCTCATAGAGGTACTGAGAGCAGAGATGGGATGCAGCCTTAAGGAATGTGATCCAGAACACCTGCTTCTTTCCATCAAGCTACTATGCTTTTCAACAGTGTGACTTCTGTTTTCATCACGTTTCTGCTGCTGTGATAAAATTCTCTGACAAAGGTAACTTGATGGAGAAAGGTTTGTCTCAGCTCAGAATTCCTGAACCAAGGTAAATATTCTGTTATGATGAAAAAACGCAGGGTAGGCATGGGGACAGGAAAGGGGCAGAGCTTGCTAGTCACATTGCATCTACTACAGGAAGTAGCAAGTGAACAGGAAATGGGGCTAGAAAAAAAAAACTCAAGTCCCACCTTTGGTGACCTACTTCAGCCAGTGAAGTTTCCCCTTCTAAAAATTCCACAACCTTCCCAAATAGCATCGCTGAGGACCAAGTGTTCAAACACACAAGTCTACAGGAGACATTTCACATTCAAATCACATCTATTTCAGCACAGATTCAGAACCTCTCAAATATCAACCAGTTTCAATCTCCAATTTCTGCAGCTTTCAAGGGTCCCTGTAACATGATCTCAACCTGTTGATAAGATTTCTTTTGCTTCTACGTTTCACTGAAATCTAAATATCAGTTACTTTTTTGGAATGTTTTATGTTCCTGACATCAGCCTGTGTTGATAGTCAAAGATGAGTGAAACATTGTGCTACCTAAGAGCCAGATGAAACACAAATCTGTAAAATATAGCCATGAAAACCACGAGGAGAGGAAATGGTGCCGTGAATATTTCCAGCAGAAGTCATTTCTGAATAGGTGATATAGGGGAGATAGAACGTAAGGACATCTTCATGGGGACCATGCTAGACTGAGGGAGGGCAGGGCAATTCATCACAGAAAAGAACAACATTAGCAAAGACAAGATCTTAGGAGAGCTGCGGTCATCACGGGAGCAGAAAAGGAGTGAGTTGAATGAGGACAAATCGCATGACTGCAATTAAGGTGAAGAAGAGCGCACATTGCTGTTGCGTGGTGGGTGGGTTGGAGGGGTTCCTCAGAAGTGACTGGTTGGATCTGAGATGGGAAAGTATACACTACTATTTCAGCAAGTTTGCAGCAGAATGACTGCTGGTGTTGAAAACTGTGGGAGTTAGAAAACACTAAGTCTTTGGCTTTGTGGCAAGTTTGATAGCGAATAGTGGGGCTTTTAGAGACACTGATTTGGGTTTCCTAAGGTGCTTTCAGTAACCACTTTAAATTTCAGATGTTTTTCATCGTCCCTTTAAATCCTTTTCAGCGATTGGCACTCAGGCTCATACATGTTTGCACATATACCTAGCATGTATACCTTTTAAATATTTGCAAAATCCAACAAGTTATTAAAGACTCTGAAACCTTCTGTTCTGTATAATACATATACCCTCTACATGTGCACGTATACACATGCATACACACATGCCAACATATATGTATTTATATGCACCATGAATATGCAAGTGCTTGCAGAGGTGAGAAGAGGATATCATACCCCTAGGATTGGAGTTAAAGATGGTCTGAGCCACCATATGAGTGCATGAAGCTGAACCCAATTCTTTAAAGCAGAAGCCAGTGTTCTTAGACACTGACCCTCCTCTATAGTATTCTCCTTTGGGATACTATCAATATAGCATAGTTTGGTGTTCCCTTCCACGGAAGCTTTGAGAATCTTCCATCTAAGTGATGCCTCACTAAGTAAATACCATTGTGTGTCTTCTCTTCCCATTAGAGAATATAGTGTAGACAGAGCCCAAACTTAGCAATTGGGCAGCTGACCTCCATCCCTCAAGGCTGACTAATAAAATGACCCCAAATGAATACTGGAGTTTTGTCATTTTCCCATGAGTTGAATGGGGCTTGTCTCCTAAGACCATCAAAAGGAAAATGTTGAACTGGTTTATACACTGATGTTTTTGTCTGAATAGTGTCAGGACTATGACAGCACTGCATTCATATAATTTCTTTGTACCTTTGACTTTGGACTCATGTGACCTGCAATACAATAGCTTAACAACTTCCTCTAGTCTTAAGGGATGTTGATAATGAAGAACATGTTTTAAAGAAATAAAAACACAGTCTAGTCATCATATGTCCTCAAAGAGTCTGTTTATTTAGGGGGTCAGGAGACACTACCGTTGATCTGCCACTTTAGCCTATTGATTATTTTAAGTTAATGCCAATGAGAAGCAGAAGATAAGACAGGAAGTTATCTTAGTCCCTTTCTTCCTTAAGGCAGGCCATATGTTTCCCTTTGCAAGGATGCCTTTTTCCCACATGAGCAATAGGAACACAATTCTCATTGCTGAGGATAAATCAAGTCTTTATAACAAGCTGAGATAAACAGTTTTCATCCACAGTATATCCACCTTTCACCACTTTCCAGCTTCTCAGCCCATGGGGCAAACTGCCTCTGCAGGTTTTCATTTCTTTGCCATGAGCCCCCAAGCAGGTCATAATATTATTATCGGGAAAGAGGGACTTCCTCTTCATCAGTTTAGTTGACTTGCACAGACTCCAGAAGGACAGGATGAGAGCTTTTTCCTTTGAACATGTACAAAGGTCCTTAAATGAGAACTCAGGTAACAAGGTGCTGGCGTGCACTCAGGAGTTGAATTATTGTCTGGGATAAGTCCAGTCCCTTCTTTTGCTTCTACTTCATGGCCTTTGGAAGATAGATTTTAGACTAGGGTGAGATTATTCTGTAATCCTTTCCCTGTACACATGCATCACTCTATGCTTGTAATAAAGAAGGGACACACAAAGGAGGGATGACAGTTTGAAATCCTACTCCACTCCTTAAAACAGGAGTTCAGATATGGCATGAGAGAATGGCAGAAGAAAACTGGAGGAGGGTATTATGGAAAATTATAGAAACAAGGCAAAGATTGTTACATTTATTTATGCTGGGGAGTGTTACTTTAACCATGTGAAGGTGTGTTACATTTGTTTCTGCAGCCTTTGTTAAACCATGTAAAGGTATGTTGCATTTGTTTCACCTTGCCTGCCTAAGGTACCCGATTAGTCTAATAAAAGGTGAAGGCATAATAGTTAGGCAGGAGATGGATAGGCAGAAAGAAAAAAATATGAGGAGAAATCTAGGATCTAGAAGAAAGGAGAGAATGAGGGAGATGCCCAGAGCCGGTCAGGCAGCCCCCAGTCAGTATACATAGAGTAGGACGTAAGAAAGGTAAAAAGACCTGAACAAACGGTAGATAAAGAGAAACCGGTTAATTTATGTTAAAAGAGCTGGCTGGAACCAAGCCTTAGCTAGGCTAAACAGTAATAACTAATAATAAGTCTTGCTGTCATGATTTAGGAGCTGGTTGATGGCCCAAAAAGAAAAATCCAGGCACAGGAGGACTTTATTGTTAATTTCTTGATAAACTGTTTATGGGAGATCAGTAAATTGCTAGCTAGACTCACTGAATCATGTGTCCACTCTGTTTTTAGCATCTACCTTACTATCTGTTACTGTCTTTAAATTCCTTCCCTACGTCTCCAGAAATTGAGGGCTGTTGTGCCTTACTGCATGACACCCAAGACACAGGTGAAACATCTCAAGTGTAAAGAACCTACATTTTCTTTCAGGTTTTTAAGCTAGGCAGGAAGAGGAAAACGGAAAGGTCTTATTGCATACAGAGTAGATCAGTGGATAACTGAATCACAGGGAGAGTCTGGTTAGAAGAACTGTGTCTAGCTCAGTGTGAGAGATAAATCTATTCTTTGTAATACCTTTACTTGGACTGAGATGTCCTTTGTGGAGACAGCTGGCCAACTCCTGGAATCCCAATATGTCAAAAGGAAGCTCATTCCTTTCAGCAAATAAAATATTAAGAGGACTTAAAGAAGCCAGTGGGAAGTGGCCTGAAGACAGCAATGAAAAATTAATTTTAATGCATGGGAGACTAAGTAATTCACTTATTCACAGCTTCCATCAATTTTAATATTTTAGTACTTAATGTGAACGGGGTGCCTCTCCAATAACATTTTTAAAAGTTGTTTCTTCCTTTTTGGCTTGTAAACACTCCCATTCCATTTTATTTTTCGTGTTGGCCATTTTCTCAGTACCTTGCTCGGGCAGTTATGTGAATCTCAGGTTACCTAAAGCAAGAATCTATACTCTTATAGCCTGATCAACTTTAAAAGTTACAAGATTATTAAGTAAGAAATGAAGGCACTGGAGGAGTCCCTAGTCAGCTTTGCAACAGGCTGGATTTTGGAGTGGTCACTGAACCTCAAGAGCATCTCCAGTCCTGCAGACAGACCATTGTGTGGAGAGGGAAATGGAGCCATTTAGTCATTAGTTCTCCAGATATCAGCCTGAGCAGGGAAGCTGTCTGCTTTTTTTCCACAATTTAGACACTTATCTTACAAATTCACCAAGCTTGGTGATTTCTGAACAATTCCAGCTGTTAGGGAGCCATTTCCCTGGCATTTTCCCCATAATTTGATTTGAAAGGAAAATATTAAACTCAGTCCAACCCAGAACTGTCAGTCCAATGCCTTCAATGAGTTTGGCAGGAAAAAGATAGATAAATGAATGGATAGATAGATAGATAGATAGATAGAAGATGAAAGAGAAGAAAAAGAAAGAAAAGAGATAGAATGGGTGGAAGAAGAGGAGAGACAGGAAGAAAGAGAGGAAAGAGAGAAGAGGGAGGGAGAGAAAACAGATGAATGGAGAGATGGAGAGAGTGGAATAAAGAGAGGAAAGAGAGAGGAGGAAGGGAGAGAGAATGGGTGGAAGGAAAGAGGAGAAAGAGAGGTATTCTTGGTCTCTCTCAGATAATGACTCATTTGCATTACCTGAGCAGGACAGAGAGACAAGGCACATTTGTGGTGCAAAGGATCCACCACAAAGATGTCTCCTTCTAAAGGATGTATTAAAGTGAAGGTTAACCTCAATCTTCCTCCATTTTTGAAAAATGTATTAGATAATGTTAGGAATAAAACACAGGGCCTGGGGAGATGACTCACCCTTCCTATGAAAGTGTGAGGAGCTAAATTCAGATCCAAAGAATGTATGTAAAAGTTGGAGGCAGTTGTAAAAGTCTGTAATCCCAGAAGGATGGGAGGTGTAGATAGGAATTGTGGAACAACTAGCCAGCTACATACAGCAGGGGATGAGCAACCCTCTCGATCAAGTTGGAAGGTGAGTATTAACACCTAGGCTAGTGCTCTGACCTCTACATACATGACCTGGCATGTGTATACCTGTGCTCACTACCATAAGCATAAACACATTCAGATACAGACACAGGCATAAATGCACATACAAATATATGAAATATTTACAAGAAGAAATTTAGGCTGTGCTTGATTGATAATCAGTTTCTATGCTTATTTTCCTTGTTTACTGATTGATAGGTAGATTGCTATATAGCTTAGGATGGCCTGAACTCTGAATTCTCCTGTCTCAGCATTCAGACTATTAGAGTTTGTTGTCCTACACTACAATATGAGTTTATGTTAGCACTTTAAAATAATTATAATAACTGAGGTTTCTTAAGTGTATGAAGCCTCTTTCAATGTTATAATACATTTTCACATTTACTTGTATAAATATCAGAGAATTTGAATTGTATTAAATGCTAATTTCACCCAGTGCATCACAAAAGTTATTTGGGATAATGTTTTATTTGTTAGTTTGTTCAAATTTTGATTGCTGAAGACTTTAAGTTGTCCAAAAATAAATAGCTAATAAATGGTCCACTGAGTCATTACTTACATTTAAATCCTGGGACACTGGTCACCACACAGTGTATATCCTTACAAAAAATATGC
Organism: Ondatra zibethicus; assembly: GCA_004026605.1. Lineage (NCBI taxonomy): Eukaryota > Metazoa > Chordata > Mammalia > Rodentia > Cricetidae > Ondatra > Ondatra zibethicus. Next base: position 65,850 of record PVIU01002710.1, on the reverse strand, counting down.
AGAGTCATGTTACAAAAGGAGGTGCAACAGTTTTGGTTTGGGATTCACTTAATAGAGATTTTAACAGGAAATGTGCATTCTAGAAGTCCAAACAGGCTAGTCTGGGTCACTCATCTTAGTATAAAAAACAAACAAAAAGCAACTAATGACAAAAAAATACTGAGTGAAGAGATTTATTAGATGTGGATTTATCAAAAAAATCAATATAAATAAAAGGATCTAACTATGTCTTTGGAGCACTGTCATGAGCTCTAGGGGGAATAGGGAAGACTGGGTGCAGGGGTGAGGGGAGTGTGTTAAAACTGTCCTGGTCAAGTGTGGCCTGCTTGAATTCTGTCTCAGCTGCTTTCACAAGCTGGTCTGAAGAAGTTCTATTAGTGTCATTACTTGAGGGCATCTGGTTACTACACTGAGATCTCTTCTACTCCCAGCCGTGGCATCGCCATCATGAATGATTCCCCTTATTTGGCCTATGACACTTGTACTCTGAGGTTCTGTTATGTTTGTAACCCAAGTTGCTTGAAGAGAAAAGATTAAAGACAACTTATCTCTACACCTTCAGCCATAGCATAAGAGGCAGACAAGGGACAAAGACAGAAATAAAAGACTTTGACTTTGCTTCCTACTACCTTTTGGACCCAAGTGAGAAATCAGTGATTTCAGCAAAGGAAACTCTCAGCACCTACTTCAATACTCTTGCTTACTCTTTCAGAATACAAACACTGGGTAGCCTGCCTGAGCAGAGCTTCATAACCCCTTTCCTTGTGTTTCCTTGGGTTTTCATGGAATACTCATGGGAGAACAAATTTGCCTCTGCTAAGTCAACTTAATTTTGAAACAATTTCCAAAGTTTCTCATTTACTTTAATAAATAAGTCAGTGCAATATCAAGAATCATATTTGTAAAAAGAGACTGTTAGTGCATTTTCCAGCTGCCCAGGCCCCAATAATCACATTAATTACAACATTAATTACAGAAACATATTAATTACAACACTGTTTGACCAATAACTTAGGCATATTCCTAGCTAGGCTCCTATATCTTAAATTAACCCATTTCTATTAATCTGTGTATCACACGAGGCTGTGGCTTACCTGGTAAGATTCTGGTGCCCTTCTCCATTGGCAATTGCATGGAATCTCCCTGACTCTGCCTTTTTTTCTCCCAGAATTCAGTTTAGTTTACCCCACCTACTTTAATTCTGCCCTGCCACAGGTCAAAGTAGCTTCTTTATTAACCAATGGTGATAAAACATATTCATAGCATACAGAGGGGACCCTCACATCACATATTAAGTATTCAGAATGCATTTTTTTCATTTAGAAAAAAGCACAATCCCTTTCTTTAGCTAGGTTACTTTCCCAGATATTAATTTTCCCAGTTAATTTCTCTCTCTGTGTGTCTACACACATGTGTGCATGCGCGGGCATGCACACGCACACACACACACACACACACACACACACACACACACATTACAATTAATACATTAGTGATTTTACACTTCTCTCAGATTCAACACTTTTTGGCATTTCATGTCTTTTGTGTTTTGACAATTAAGCCTTAAAGTCCCTTCATTCCTCCATTTACTGTTGTGCTTAGGATATATATAAGACAATACTGTCCTTATTAAAAAATTAATGATTTATTATTTTTGAAATTAATTATTATGTGTTTTTGATTTTACAGTCTTTATTATGAGAGTTCTGTCATTTTATGTTCTTTCAAACTCAGGTGCTATCTTGTGCTAACACCATGGAACTTATATGTTATCAACAACTTGGATAGTAAGGAATGAGGGTCTGTTCCTAATTCATTTGCATTTGAAATTACTCTGTCTAAATATTCAACTTCAAGCCCTGTCAGTGGCAGACCCTAGACTTGGGAGGGAGAGGCAGGATGATGTGGAGTTGGAACCCATTTTGAACATACTTCAAGTCCAGCATAAAAGATACTGCCTAAAAATGAAAAGCAAAGTACCATGGATTTTCGTTTCCTTATACAAAAATGCCCCCCAATGATAAGAAGAAATGAGCCCACAGAAATAGCACATTTGAAACCCTTGTGTCCTTCACCTTGTTGATGAATAGTGACAGTAAGAAAGGAGAGGTCCACAGGACGTACACAAATGAGAACACATCTCTCTCAGAGATGATTAGAAAGAAGAAAATGATAAAAGGGGACTTCAGTGGTGCTGCATGTGTTTGGTTCCGTAGGAACTTATTCAGCAACATGTAAAAATTCAATTTTTTTCTGGAGCCCCAGAGATCTATTTGCAGGCTACTCAAATCAATATAATACTATATAAATGCTTTATAGGAAATATGCTTATACATAAACAATAGTAACTATAAGGTTTATGTATCACATAACTAATCTTCTTTTAGATTCAGCAAATTGCATTATTTTTAAGGATGCAAAATGACTTCCAGAGATTCACAAACTTCAACAGTATGGTAGGGATGAAGGAAGAATAAATAACAAAAGATATTTTAATGCCTCAAATAGTCAAGCGTTTCTCAATGTGTATCTATTAAAATATTTCTTAGTGTTAAGTTAAAAAACCCCTAAGGTCTAAGCACCCTTGCATTTGTACTAGTTATTTGGGAAATTTGGATAAGATTTTATATATGCTACATTTCCAAATACACAAAGATTGTCTTTGCTCAGTGGTTGTAGTAAGAGGCACACAGGCCCCTTGTTCCTTCCCACCCAGCTCCCATCCATCCAGCTAGCTTAACTCCTGAAATAATGACACAGAAACTGTATTCATTTAAAACACTGCCTGGCCCATTATATCTAGCCTCTTCTTGGCTAACTCTCCCATCTCGCTTTAATCCATATCTAGTAGTCTGTGTATCACCACGGGGTCATGGCTTACTGAGAAGATTCTAACCTGCGTCCATCTCAGGCCAGAGATTCATTGTGTCTGCCTGTCTGTCCTTCTTCCCAGAATTCTGTTCTATCTACTCTGCCCACCTAAGGGATGCCCTATCAAAAGGTCAAGGCAGTCTCTTTATTGAACCAATGAAAGCAACAGAAATACAGAAAGACCTCCTACACCAAGCAGTAACTAGCAATCTAGATAAATAAATACATTAGAAATAGTTAAAATAATCCTTGGAAACATATTTACCACTGTTATATAGCACTCCCGTCTCTATCTTTCATCTTTACTTTGGTAAGTTAAACTACTACCACTTGACCTTTCCTGCCTTTCTTGTGGAAAGGACTAATCACTGTGCATACAAAACATTCCTTCAGAAGAATGCAAAGTCGGGTGCTGCTGCCCTCATGCTCCCAGATCTATGAGTGTCTTCATTAATTTCTCTTGGTAGTAAGCACCTTCTACTGTATTATTTCTTCTTTTGACTAACATAATATCCTGTCCATGCCTTCCCCTTCTAGGATCCTACAAGCATCCTCCTCATCCTGTGCCCTCAATAGCTTGTCCTTGTATTTCAGCCTTTGTCATTTCCATCACTTGCAAAGGCTATATCTGCTCTTACCCCCTGGGGTTTAATCTCACTTAACTTTGACACATGCCTTCATTATCTCCTTGAGAGGAGCTCCTGGGAACTGGAAAAGACTGTGGAAGTAGCTCATAGTTTCTCAGAAGCAGTAACACTGGTGCAATGTAAATTTTATAGAAGGGGAAGTTGTTATATCCCAAATGAGCACAGCTATGAGGGTTATTACATTCACTGACCGGAAGAAAATCAGTGTAGCACCAGGCCTGAAAGTAGTCCAGTTAACCCTCAGTCCTTGGATAGGGGGCATCCTAGATTCCTAAGACCCAGATATTAACAGTGAGAAATATTTCTATTATATGCAAATTAGAATTTAAATAGAAGGGGACCCATTCCAAGATCAAAAAGCCATAGGGCTTATTGAGAAAGATCTGACTTCTAGAATATGTCATACAAGGGCACTACAATATTGAGTGTAGCACAGAGAAGCTCTCATGGAGATCTCAAAAGGTGTCTTACTAGGGTTTCTATTGCTGTGAAGAGACCCCATGACCATCACAGCTTTTCTTAAGGAAAACATTTAACTAGGATGGCTTATCATTCAGAGGTTTAGTCCATTATTGTCATGGTGGGTGGTGTATAGGCAGACATGGTGCTCATGAAAGATCTGAGAGTCCTACATCTTGATCCTCAGGCAAGAGGAAGTAAACCAAGACACACTTCCTCCAATAATGCCACACCTATTCCAACAAGGCTACACCTCCTGGTAGTGCCATGCCCTATGAGCCTATGGGAGTCAGTACATTCAAACAACCAGAGAAAGTCACAAGTCTGCATCTAAATAGATAGCATGAGACTCTTGACTTGAGAGACTTTTGGATATGAGTCCTTATAAGCAGATCAATGTTCTATTGCAGGGGAACCTCACATCTTAATAAATTAGATAACTTGAAAAATTGTTAAGAATGCTTTGGCTTTCTAAGAGAAGATTCTGTGCCTAATTAAAATTTAATTCAATTTTGTATTCTAACATACATATTATTTAGATTTTTATCTATCGATATTACTGGGAAATTTTAAAGTACCATTGACTCTCTGAGTCATAAATGATTGCAAATTAGAGTAATGTGGGCTTCTGATAACAGTTTTCTATTGTTTTTTGGTTGTTGTGTTTAATTAATTAACAATATTGTGTACATTTATATGTGCATATATATGGTTTATGTATGAGTATGCATACATTTTACTACCCATCTCAATTTATAAAATAGATATCTACCCAATACCAAGTAATCTTCTGTAATCCATGCTGCAGTGTTACAATTTTTAGTAACATAATTTTTGTCCAATTAAATTTATTGCCAACTCAATGACTATGGGAGGGGCAGAGCACCCAATCTCATGATATAGAATGGGAAATCCATGGAGAAACTGCTACCAACGTGTTTTCCTGTCAACAGGCAAGCCTGAGTGCATATCTTCTCCCAGCCTTTGGGACGTCGGATTTAGAGAGAAGTACTGCATTTTCCAATCTGAAAATGATGCTGATGACAAATGTAACGAGCACACCAAGCAATCTCATGCCATTTCATTGTGGCAGAGCATGTCTGGAATTAGCCTGGACAATTTTATGCAATAATTCCTTGAACGCAGACTGACCTTGAGACATAGGTGAACAAACAATTGTTTGAGTGTTTCAAGTTCCCATTTGGCATCGGGCATTAAGAACTAGAAACCTCCAAAGATATAAATCACTGAGAAGAACATTGGTTGTTGTTTTGCCTGTACTCCCAGTGAGATGGGAAATTAATGCCTGCAGTCCACAGTGGAGCAAGAACACACACACACACACACACACACACACACACACACACACACACAGACAGAGAGAGAGAGAGACAGAGAGAGACAGAGAGACAGACAGAAAATGAGATAGAGAGAATATGAGTAGAAAGAGCAATGCTAAGAGTAAATACTGGCTGCTGAAAAGGAGGGTTAAGAGCTAAATGGAAAAGTACCAGTAATCTCTATCAGGAAATATAAGATTAAATCAGGAGGACGTATAACACCCAAAGAGTAGAAAGGAAACTATCTGTTTCAGAATTCCATTAGCGCCCAACCACAGGGCAACAGTTTTGCAGATGTGCCCAATCTCCACTCATTCATAGAGCATGCCTGAAGCCTGGCACAAAAAAAGTTCAATGTGGAATTTCTCAAGTCCCAGAAAAGACTTCTGAAAAACCTGTTTAGAAATATAAATGACTATGTCCAAACCCTGATATGCTGGTTAAGAACAAGAATTAGCAAATATTTTGCAGTGTGGAACAAAAGAAATTAAATTTGTCATTGTGGGCCATGTGATGTCTGTCACAGCTTCTTATTACTGTTTTACTAGCACAAGGGCAGTTATCCACGATACGCAAATAAATTAATGTGGCCTTTTCCCAGCGGCAAATATTTATCAGACAGCTGTGTTCAGATCTGGCTTGAGGACAAAGCTTACTGCCTTCCTGTTTAGATCATTAGGGTCATCCTTTTCCCCAACATGGCAACCTTAATCCATCTTGAAAATTAGAAAGACACATCCTTAAAAGTAGAACCTACATGTTTCTTTTAGTTACCTACAGTTCCACAGATGCTATTGTGACTAGTCTACAATATATTTGCATTCAACAGTTGTTGAGAATGGGCACACAAAATCATGGTGTAAAGTGATTCAAAAGGATCCTAGCTTTCTAGGGATCTTGCTAACAAGCCTGTTATCATGTTAGAAGTTTCGCCTTCACAAAGTCAGTTCCATACATAAAAAAATATATTTCTTCATACTACATTTAAATGGATGAATGCTTTTTCCTTCCTTTATGGGTTAGAGGCACAGATTTCCTAGCAACCTTTAAATACTCCAGAGAAATTAAGCAGCCCTTGTTGAAAGCACAAATGGGCCAAAAACATATGCAGAAGATTCTAAGTCAGTATCTATCAATAACATCTCAGAACAATTGTGTGTAAAGTCCTTTGAAGTGAGCCTCAAGGTTACCTGACTGTGGAGTGGAAGGAAGAACTTACCTCATATGTTTCATATTTACTCCATACAGGGGTCTCCCCACATTCTCAAATTCTTCATGGACTGCTGTCTTTCATGGGACTTGATACCTGGGAACAGCTAATTGGGTAAACCAATTGAAGAGCAAACCTTTTCAAGTTATTTGCATTTTCTCCATTATGATATTTGCTTTTTATTGAGGGTTTTACACCCTTTCCTCATAAGAAATGGCCAATTGAAAATTTCATCAGAAGATGGTCTTGCCCATTTTGAAAGATTTGGAAGCAGAATCTGGTAGCTGACAAAATGCCAGGAGAACAGGACTTCTTTGGGCCTGTCTCACATTTCTGACTTAGTTATAAAATATGTTCCCATTATGGATCTCAGCTTTCTCATTCTATGAAATTATGGTGTACAATCACATGATTACTACTTTGCAATCCAAGATAAGCTAATTTACACTAAAGTTTTGATAACTGACAATGGTTTAACTTGTGGGTTACTCAAGTACAGTAGAAATTTGAAAGCCCTTACCCCAAAGGTTCTTCAATATTTTCACTTAGGAAATACTGACAATACAGAAAGCTTCCAGAATTTCCTTTAACTTATGTCCTAGAGATTGCAGATCCAACTGAAGTTTGACAAAAACAATGGTCAGAGAGCTCTTTTGACCATGTATAGATAATGCTTGCTACGAGGGACTTTTGAGCAAAGAGGAAGTCTTTCTATGTTGAAATATGAAAGGTGGGAAGTGCATGGAGTACAAACAGGTGGGAATTGCCAATTAGAAATACAAAATGAACATTAGAAGACTTTTTTCAGCCTCTTTGTTCCACACACCACAACTCCATCTCTCATTCAGTTTTTCTTTCATATTCAGATAATCACTTATTTATAGCACCCGATACTGACAGAACATTGTGCATAATTTTATTTTTAGTTTCTCATCTCTGTAATATGTAGTCGATCATGTTTTCTTTCCTTTCCTTATACAATTTGAGACTGCAATTATGTGTACCTCATAAGATAATGGTTAAATGATTAATCACTTTTAGGTAAGTCTTTATTCTGAATATATGTTCATTTCATATGCTACTACTTTCATGAGATTCTCATCAGATACAGAAGATTTTGTTAGTTTATAAGGTCTTTACGTATAGATTCATATCTGCAAATAAAGATAGTTTGGCTTCGTTTTCTTTTCTCATTTGGTTTGTTGTTCTCTGTGGACTTATAATATACTGCCAATTTTATTTTGAGATATACCCCCTGAGTTCCTAAGATGATTCTTTAGTATGTTTGATGCTAATTTTGTCCTAACTAATGTTCTACCATATTTGTTTTTGAGTTTCCCCATAGTGTTTATTGCCTCTCTAACTCCCACCTTCCCTCATGGTCTCTATCTCCCTCTATCTTTCTCTCTCTCTCTTTGAAAAAGGGTCTCACATAGACTAGGCTAAGTTCAAACTCAATATGTTGCCAAAGCTGAGCTTGGACTTGTGATTCTTCTTTTGTTGCAGGTGTCAGGCACCAAGTATAATGTATGCCATGTTGGTATTGAACCAAGGGCTTCAGGCATACTAGATGGGCACTCTATCTGCTCTTGTCCATCTCTTTCGTGTATTATTTTGGCCAATTGCTAACTTCTGGTTTTGTACTATGTGCCCAAAATGCATTTGAGATCTTTCTTGTAATGACCCTGAAAAGTAAACATTTAGAAGCTCATTTTGCAAATGAAAACCTTGAAGCCTCAAGAGGCTGGTGGTTTGTTCAGGGTCACCACACAAATCAAGCCAGGGTGAAGCCTGCATTTACTTCTGGTTTGTCTAGATCTTAAGCATGGACTTGTAAGCATTCTGGGTGCCTGATAGAAACTCAGAGAGTTAAACTGAGTATTACACAAAGAACACAGAAAGAAGGAGGGGAAGTCAAGGGCAGTTCATGTGTTGTGTTGGTTGGTAGCAAGGTTATTTTTCTTTCTAGAAGAAAGAGATGAAAGTTCTGATATTCAAATACTCACCCACCAGGCACCCTTCAGACTTCCCATCCATCAGCTGGCAAATGGACACATTTTAACGAGCACAATCACAACCAAGCAAGTTCTGGCACAACAAAATATGCCTCCACTAATGATATTCAATTGTTCTAAGAAGACAAAATGGTCTGAAGTGTAATGAGATGCCAAACACACAGGCGCACAAAACAGGCTGCTCATATTTAAGTCCTTATGTTTCTTGAAGTGAAAACTCATTTTAAGAAGATTATGGTGCATATATTATAAAATGGGATGATATTCTACATTCATGCCCCACTGGGGCCTTGACTGTATTAAAAAAAATGAAAACAAAACCAACAACAACATTTTGTTCCCACACAAGTACTTTGCTAATAGGACATGTGATGTGGTAGTCATTTGTTTGGGTTATTTTTATTGCAGGCTTTCTGGATGCATTCAGTCTTTTGATACACAGTATGTTCAGGAAATTTTTCGGTTGGGATTTTGGGGCGTGTGAATGTTCAAGAAACAAGGGGCAGACAGCCAGGGCCATGGAATCAAATCCCAGTTGATTAGAAGGAATTGGAGACAGGAAAAGAAGGTAATTTGGGTTCTGATGATGTGTTTTCTCCACCTTCTGGCTAGAACAAAGGGATGTCTACTAAGGCAGGGGACTGATTTTTATTCTTTATCAAATTGTATTTAACATGTTTATTAGTGGCAAAGATCCATGATTTTAAACATTTTATTATAAGCAAACGTCTTTGTTCTGATGAAATCCCTCTGAGTAACGCAAGCAAAACATATAGAGATGGAAATGCAGTTGAAGTAAGCAGACTTACTTTCAAACAATTCTGGTTCCTTTTCCTCTCTTCCCTCCTTTTCTTAGCAGAAGTTTCTGGTTACTCTCAAAGCTCCAAGGACCTGTGTGAATACGGTTGATTCGGGAACTCAGATGTTCAGGACAGACAGAGTCAAGAACGATTTGAGCAGCAGGTAAGGAAAACATTCTTCTTGATTAAAAAAGGACAGCGACAGTGAATTGAGAAGCAAGTAATAACTTCTTACAAGCAAGACTGGACTACCAGGAGGAGAAGGAGGATGGGTGAACGTGCAGGGCAAAGGCCACATGGCCAGAGCTGGGTCCATGAAGTGGTGCACCAGGGCTGAGAACAGGACCGTGGAAACCTTCTCAGTTGCCACAGGAGATGGAGGGAAAGCAAGCAAACGCCTCTTCTCCTTACCTCCACCTCTGACCTCACCAGTTCTTCCTTCTCATTCATCCTACCAGAAAGATATATGGAAAGGCCCATAATAGCCCTGGCTTCCATGTGCAGAAGTGAGGAGAGAGGTGTGAAACCCAGAGGCAGAAGTCAACAACAGGCCAAGGCTGCTTATTCATACTTACATATCTTGAACAAAACTATGGAAATCCCATGCTTTTGCTTCATAAAATCCACTAGCTGTGATATTCTTTGGGTAAGATCCCTTTTTACCTCAGCCATCTGTATATTCTATAATTAAAACACTATATTAGTTATTTTTCTTATCCCTGTGATAAAACACCTGGCAAAACAAAAAGCAACTTAAGTAAGAATTGACTTTTGGTGTAGGAGGTCCTTCTGTTTGTGTGCTGCTTTCATTGGTTAATGAATAAAGAAACTGCCTTGGCCTTTTGATAGGGCAGAACTTAAGTAGGCGGGGGAGATAGAACTAAATGCTGGGAGGAAGAAGGGCAGAATGAGAGAAGCCATGGATCCTCTGCCTGAGATGGACACTGGTTAGAATCTCCGGTAAGCCGCTGCTACATGGCAATACACAGATTAATGAAGATGGGTTAAACTAATATGTAAGAGTTAGCCAATAAGAAGTTAGATCTAATGGCCAAGCAGTGTTTTAATTAATACAATTTTTGTATGGTTATTTCGGGTGTAAGCTAGCGCTGGGACAAACAAGGGGCCCTTTCCTTACAACAGACTTTGGCTCTTGGTTTAACAGTACACACAGGAATGTAGGCAGATGAGGTGCAGCTTAGTTTCATTGTGTGTACAGTCAGAAATGGAAGTTGTGCTCAGTTTGTCCTTTGTTTCCAGGTAAGGACTCTAGTCCAAAGGATGGAGGCACCAACATTCAGAGTGAGTCTTTCATACTCTGTTCTTTAAACGTCTACAAAGATATATCCAGAGGTATGTCCTAGGTGATTCTAAATTAAATGAGGTTAATAATGAAGATCCCCCACCATTAAGAAAACAAGATTAAAGTAAAACTGTTGCATTAAAGTAAGACATGCACATTCTATGTAACATAATAGGTAGAAAGAAGAGAGTGTATGTGTGTATATGTGTATGCACACACGCACACGTGCATGTGTGTATGTGTAACAAGAGGAAATAGGAAACCCCTATGCCTGCTGTAGCTGTTGACTTTGTATCTTACATCGTGGGCACTGCTGGTGCTTTCAACTTCTTTTTTCTGTTCCCTGTTCCAAGTTTTCTTTGTTTTTACACACAAACTTCACTCATGCAAAGACTTTACCTTTTAGGGTGATCCAGATGTTTGCTTCTGAAGGGCATCCTCAGCGCTCAGTGCCACACCTATATTGGATTGTGATGGCCTTCTTTGACACTTTTATTTGATTTTGAGCTCTTGGAGGCACTAAGGGATTCCCCTGGGTGGCAGGCACAGTATTTCCTGACTTCATCATGTAACGACCTTGTTTCACTTTCATAGTCTAATTGGACAGTCAGTAACCTCTTCTACATCTCTTGAATTAATGGCATGAGAAGCCCCATATGACCAGGAAGTGAGTTCACCTTCCAGCTCCAAGGAACTTTTCTGATGCTCATTATTAATAGCATTCTGGGTACTGAGAAACTTAGAGGACTATAGAGCAAGTTTATGGAATGAGAAGCATAGCTCTATGGATGGTGTTTATTACCTTAGGTGTGGAGCAGGGAGCAGGCGTCTCATTTTTGCCCCTTCATTTTCAAACTCATGAATTTCAGCTACGACAGAAATAGTACCGTAGTGATCCTTCACTCAAAGCACATATTGCTTTCTGAAGGCATAGTTTTGTTTGTCATTTTATTATTTATTTTATCCATGTACATCTAGGAGAGGAATATATGATACAAGCAAAAGAATGTTAAGGAATTAGTTCATCACCACCATACTGTTACATTTAAATAAGTCACTGTATTGGAACATTTGTCATTTGTAAGTTGTGGTGTGAAGGCTTTTCTTAATCTGTGGGTGGTGGGATTTGCATAAAAATTTTAAACCTGGAAAGAAAAGCCTTACTGATTATATATCTGTCACATTAGAGGTATATCACTGATCCAAATACTGCCGGAAAGTGACTGGGGTGGTTCCCTTGAAAACAGATGTTCCATAAGGGCCAGTGAGGGCCTTAGGTGCTCAGCACTGATAGAAGCAGGTCCTTGGTGATGTAAGAACATCTTCTAGATTTATATAGAATTTTCTTTTTTTCTGCCGTGTGTGCCTGGGTTGAATCCACTGCAAAAAGAGTTGGTAGAAGGGCAAAAAGGTTGGAGTGCATTCACAGGAAGGGGCAGTCTGTCTACTCAACCTTTGGGGACAGTCGAATATCCCACAGTAATCAATAACAGGATAAGTATGTTCCATTTTGTTATGACCCTCCAAGTGTGAGCAAAGTAATTTTCTCTCTGAATGCCTAATAATTAATCTTTAAATCATTTTTACTCCATTTTTTATTGGAATCCCAAACTGAACATTTGTGAAAAGCTTTCGAATGGGTGTAGATTTGTATCTCCAGTCACATTGCCATCCATGAAATTGAACCTGCAAGGAAGATTTCTCTTCATTGTCTTTTGTCATATAGAACTCTTATTTACTAGAGTCATGTTCTTTTTTTTCAAGTCTGTCTCCAGAGTTGTTCTGAGGGCAGAGGAAATAGTGAGAAGGAGATGAACACTAAGGAAGGACCAGGATCCCCAGGCATCTGCTCCTGCAGTCCCTTTGAAGGTGGAAAATCTCTTTTGGCCCATGGCTTTCACTTATTGATAGAGTGATACTGCATATTCTTAAATTATTGTTTAGTACGCGAGACAGCACCCATTTCAGGATGGAACTTAGTATCTGTAATCAGACACTAATCAGTTAAATCTAATTAATACTCATACTAATCAACAATCAGTTAATACTCTCCATCAGAACCCATTTATTAATCTAGGACTTTTTTTTAAGTCCAAATGGCATTCCTAGAAGGCTGCATTCTCTTTTTTTATGGTCCCGAGATGCTACACTTTGTGGTGTCTGATGACTCCACCAATATTTCTGTTTGCCACAGTCATTTCTTCTTTTATATTTCTTTCATTTGAATATTCTCCATACAATTTATTTCAATGATGTTTTTCTCTCTGTCAGCATCTCCTAGTTCCAGAGCCTGCTATCCATTCAACTTCAAGATTCCCCCTCTCCCCACCACTCCCTTCTTTCTGTCCTTCCCTTGACTCTAACTACATTCTTAAGTCTACATTGGGAGACAGTATCCACTATAATCTTAATCAGCTTCAGAGGCCCTCACAATGGAAAACATTGTCATCTGGCAAATGAAGACAATATCTTTACATATGTCTTTCCTTCAAAATCCTGAAGAGGAAAGTTATGTCAGAACCCTGAGGCAGATCAGTTGGAAACAGAGATGTGATATCTTCTAATGTAAAATCTGCTTCACTTGAGTATTTTTTTTTTCAGAGAAAGAACTGGTATGCCAAAAGATGTGTAGTTGATATCATATCAGAAACAAAAGTTGTATTCTGAGCTAAAGTCTGACTTATTTTGTGCTAATGTACAGTAATTTCCCAAGGTCTAGTTATTTCTAGATAGCAAAAAGAACAGTTAAATGGCAGCATGGTAGATCACCATCTTTCTTCAAATATCAACTTTCTTGGTACGAATGCTCTTACCAGTAGAGATCAAAGACCACTGCAGAGATATGTGTACTTCTAAGGATGCTGCAGAACCAGAGAGAAATCAAGTGAAAAAAAATTTCTTCTCTCATGGTTCTTCTGATCTTTATGGCCTAAGGGAAGTTCATGAACATGGAGCTATAAGTCTGTGGGCACATGCTCAGTTGCAGTGTCCTTCACCATCCTTTTAACCAAATCCAGTGGTGTTGAACAGTGCTTCCCAATAAGAGGCCTAGGAAGGGAGCAGTAAAATCTAATTCCATTTGGGGAAAGGAAATAGAAAACTGATTGGCTGAGGAAACTGAAACATTTTATTTCTAATCACCAAACCTGAGTCTTCCAGAGAAGAAAGCACTAACCCAAGGAGGAAAGGCACTAGGTCAGGAAGCAGCAGTTACTCTCTGTATAATAGAGCAGCGGTTGGAACAGACTCTATCAGGAAAGGGCATGGCTTAGACAAAGAGGCAGAGAAAGCAGTGACACATGCCTGAAGACGGAGGAAACTCTACCATGCAAGTCTTGGGAAATTTCTACCCTCCAGTAAGGAGGCAAGAACCATTCAATACTTAAATACATTTGTACTAAATCATCAATAAACATTTGACAAAGAGTCTAGTATCCTTAACCATCGGAGAAATGCAAATTAAAAGTATATTTAACTCCATTTCACTTTTCAGAGAAGCACAAAACCAAAAAACAGCTGCAGCATATGTTTGTGAGGGTATGAAGAAAGGGGAACACATATTCATGGGAGTGAATAGTGATGCTATTACTGTTGAAATTGAAAAAACTAAGAATAGAGCTACTGTATGGCCCAATCATGTTGTTCCTGATCATGTTATAAAAATATTTTAGCTCAGAACTAGAGAGATGGATGAACAGTAAGAGTACTGGCTACTCTTTCACAGGACTTGGACTCTATTCCCAACATGAAATTGTAATCTAGTAGTAATCTGTAATTCCAGTTTCAGGGGATATCATACCTTTTTCTAGTTTCCACAAGCTCTAGATATCAAAGACGTCTATATACATACATTTCAGTAAATCACTCATATACATAAAATAAAAAGACTCTATATCAACATTCCTCAGAGATATTTTCACATCCATGTTTATTTCTCTGTCATTCACAATAGCTGAGATGCAACCAGTCTCTATGTCTGCCAACAGATGAATGGATAAAGAAAATATGGCACATGCAAAATGGAATTTTATTCAGCTGTAAAGACAAATAAAATCATAATATTTCTGGGAAAGCTTATAAAATCAAAACAAATAATTGTTTTAAGAAAAATTATCTGGGTTCATAAAGAAAAAATATCATGAATTTTTCTTAAACAACCCCTAGTCTTTAATTTTTATGTATGTGTCCATGTGTTTAATTATGAAGCTGGAACGGAGGCTGTATAGGTAAAGGTGAGAGTTACAGTTAAAAAAGATAATAGAATGTGTCAGCACAATGTAAGAGGACCATCTTGAGGACAGAAAGGGACTAGTGTGAGGGTGTTAGGGAAGAGAATAAAGTGGAGAGTAAATATCAACAAAAACTAAGTATTATGAAAATGTTATAATGAACCCATCTTCTTTTCATTTTAATTTAGAAGCAGAACAAATTGATGTTAATAACATTTAATCTTATGAGATGGTAGAGATGCAACCATACCAGTAAGGCAAGACTCAAGAAAGAGGCTGGCATGGTGTAGGATTTTAAGGATGGGTATTATTGCATTTAAAAGATAGAATGTTTCAGGTGATCACCCACCCAGCAGCAACTGTGAGCATGCCTTGACTTAACACAGAACTTACTAATGCAAAAAGTGTGTTTGTAAAGTAGATATTCTACATCACACATGCTAGTTAGATTTGCCATTGCTTGAGCTTCACTCTTTCAGGACAGTGTTTGCAGTTGTAGTTCAAATATAGCTCCAAGGACAGTGAGAAGTCTCACCACCCAGAGTCTACGTATCATTTAGTGAAAGTGCCAGGGTATTAGACGGAGAAAGGGCTAGTGTCCTTGTGTGAACACAGATTTTCCCCTTTCTACTCTCTACTCTTCGGATTTCCTCTTTTACGTGCTCCTGTTCTAGAACTCTCCTTAATTAATCCATTGGTGCAGGTGTTAATCAGCACTCCTTTCTGCATTTGTTGAATTTGAAATCATGTTCTTTAAACTTTCCCCTTTAAAGGACATTCTCATTCAGCATAGAGTTTTAAGTTGCCAGGTGTTTCCTTCTGGTGCTTCAAGGACATTATAGCATTAAGGTTTAGCTTCTGTTTAGTCCACGTCAGTGCCCCCTTTACTGGTTTTCGTACAAAGTCAGTGCCATTTGGTTTTTCTGCTTGTGCTCTTGTTCCTTGGTTGCCTGAAGCTTTGCTATGACATATCCATGTCTTTGTAATTTTCCTCCTTAAAGGTCTGGAGAGCTTCTAATTATGGCTTCAATTTTTTTTTTGAAAACCGTTAGCAATCTCCCACCCCTTCCTCTCTCCTTCTTCCTTTTTTCTCCCTCCTTCCCCTTCTCTCTGTGTGTGTTGTCTCTTTTCCTTTTGCTCTCCCACTGCCCTCTCTCACTTGTCTCTGCCTCAGTTATTTTGCAGTAAGCATCTTTCCATTTTTATTTGTTGTGTCAATTCCAAATTGTCCATTTGGTTCTCAGATGTTTTTTTGGTTCTGTAAGTGAAATGCTTCAATTTGTCATCTGCCTTTCTGAGCTTATCAGTCAGTTGTCTTGATGCACTTAACTGACAACTATTGCATTTGTGATAATTGTGGGTCTATCACCATAACCTGCTTTCCTGTTGATCCCCTTCCATAGACCACACACTTACTTTTGGATGGCATGACTATCTTTGTAAAATGAAAACTGTGCAAGGATCTGTTCTGAGTAATTTCCCTCCGAGAGGATGAGCTCCGTGCATGAGCAGGCAGTAAAAGATTACACATTACTACAATTTGGTTATCAGTTGATCTTGCTCAAATCTGTGTTTTAAGATGTCTGACGTCTGAATTCGTCTCAGCTTCTCTCTCACATGTAGTTGTAGCTACTTAGGGTGTGCTATTGAGATCCTGGGGTCACTGTCAGGAACCTGTTCACAGGAATGTTGGGAACTCCAATTTTACTTCACAGAGCCAGAGGTCTGCTAGAAGCTCTGTTGAACTTTGTAGATCATTCTGCTCATCCATTCCCAAGTACAGAATGAGCACTTCATCCACCATGTTTCTCCAGGACCCCAGTCACTTAAACCCAGCTGCTCTCATAGCTCATGTCTAGTTTTATTCTTTCAGGCTCTGTGCTGTAGCTTCATCCCTGGGACTTTATGTCTGCTCTAGATACACTGAAGCTTAGATCTTCACATTCTCACACATAGATAGGCAAGATCTGGCAGCTTTCTGAGCTGCTCTTCTAGCTAAGACCTTTGGCCCTTGTCTTGTGTGCCTGAGAAGCTGTCAGTATATCCAATAGATATTTGTTTGCATTATATCCAGTTTTCCCACTTACTTTTAGGGAAGAAATATTCTAATACATGCCTGCCTATCATACTCAACAATAGGAAAGGGTTAGGCTCCTTTGTGTAGATGTGATAGAGATGATGTTGACTTTGGAATAAGCTTATTGGTGACCAGCTATGCTGTGTGATGATGAAAGGCAAAGACATACTTGGAGTCTATTCATTACTTTCTTGTATTATGTTGAGAAATACAACTCTTAATAAGTTGAGCCTCTGACCTATAGTCATTATGAATATGTAAAGTCATGTGTATATGGGAATTTTAGATGATTTTTAATTTATTGAGGGTTTATGGTTATAATTTCAAAATTTGCAAATAATTATTTAGTATGCAAATAAAACATGGACTTTCAGAAAACTTTGTATACTTCACTAATACAGAGCTGGGAACTGTATTGTGTATAACTTGCAAATTCTTTTAGTTACCATCCTGTTCTGCTGATAATTGTAAAGAATGTGCTGAGCTGCAGTATGCTGAGTTATATAACATATAACAGTGTCTGATACATACATGAAATCTGATATGTATCTGCTTATATATTGTATGATATATAAAATGATAACTTACATGTACAATATTAATCATACAGTGTATACCTATATGTGTGTTTATATACATAAATATATGTTTAGTGCATATATATAAATGTCTGTATGCTTCCTAGTATCAGCCATATTAATCTTTTACTATTTAAATTTTCTTTTTTCTGTCAGATATGTCAGCTTGGTTTGTCTTTTTTACAATTTGATCTACTTCCTAGAAGTGACAGTGCTGACAGAGACCTGAGTAGAGACTTTTCTTGCATTAGGTGAAGTGTTAGATCCTGTCCATTATGGTGGAGACCGAGTCTCCCTTAGGAGCACAGGGGATAAGGAGACTTGATGAAATCCTGCAAATGGTTGCAGTCATAACTGATACACTAAGTCATGATTCTAAGCCCAAATGTGCCTTACCATTTCCACCTAGCACCATCATTCCTGAGTATTTGGGAGCCAAGCACGACTCTTTAAAGGACAATATTAAATCAGACTTGTTCATTCTGTGTCCCTGTATCACCATGTCTCTATTCGACAGCTCTGTTTTATCTTCACCTTCTCTCTTAGTTTTCACCTGTGAAATCTGCTAATCTAATGCTCATCTACCTTTTAAAGAATTGACATATTACCTTGGTTAATCAAGTGCTTGCCATGCCAGCATGAGGACCTGAGTTCTGGTCTCCAGAAACCATGTGAAAAGCTGGATGCTGTGGTACATACCTGCAAAACAGCAGAGACAGGAGAGTTCTTGATGCTTCCTGGCAAGCCAGTCTAACTCAACTGGGGAACTAAAAAAAAATCAATGAGATATTATGTTTTTAAAAGTGAGATGAAAAAAATAATTGGTGAAGATATTTGATTTTGATCTCTGCCCTTCATACATCTGTACACACTTAAACATACCTATAACACACATGTAGAAACGCAAACAAAAATAATTATTAATGTATACTTGTATGTGTGTACGTGTATCTTTGTGTACACATGTCTATGTGGTGTGTATGTGTGTGTGTTTGTGTGTATGTGTGTGTGTGTGTAGACTCTCTGAGAATGAATGCACAATCCCCACACCAGTTCCTTGTGTAGCCAAAGCAGTCTCTTTCACAGCTTTTGAGGATGCCACATTTCTCCAGTGTGATACAGACAAAATCTTTTATCTGAAAATGTTGATGTTACATAGGCAAGTATCTATGAATCAGCAGTACTATTTTGAAGTGAAAATTTCACAATTCATCCCATGTAAATAGCCTGGCCTTTCAGTTTAGTCTGGCTCTGCTGTCAAGTGAATTTAAGTCCACACCAGCAGTTTTCAAGTGCTGAGCTGTGTTTAAAGGGTCTGGGCCCTGTGTCATTTTCCAAGAAGGAATTCCTTATCACTTTGCAGCTGCAAATTTCTATCCCCCCTTTTTTCTTATATGTTATTATTTTCTTTTGGTTAGCATATGAAGTAATAGGTTTAAATTGGCATTATAATATTTATATTTGGTCTTTTTTGTTTTCTTACATGATCCTTAATTCTTCCTTAGCCATTCTCATTTAAGTTAACTCCTACTAAACTTTCTTTTAAATTTTGATGTGTGAGGTAGGTTTGTTTTTATTTGTGTGTGGTGTATATGTAAATGCACACACAGCTTAATCTAAGTGTGATTTATAGGCATTCATATGTCATTTGATGACAGGGATATGATCTGAGAAATGCCTTGTTAGATGTTTCCACTCTATGAACTTCATGTCCACTTCACTGATGTACACACAGCTCCATGGATTTCTCTGTTCTTTTGGTTACCCGCCACTGGAGGTGTGCTTGTCATAGGCAGGAACATATAATATATAATAGCACCTTAAATTTTATCCATTGTGAATTCACTGTTTGGTGGGTTTTAGTAAATGTAAACCATCATAAAACTGATATTTCTCTGACGGTATGAAATATTTCTTTCACCTTTCAAATCTCTCCTATATTTCTGCCATCAACACTCAGTCTAACATTAGCCCCAGTCCAGGAATTTTCGGTGTCTGGCTCCTTTTCTTGTCTTAATATTTTTGGATGAGTCCACATCATTGACACATCTGTGTTATTTTATTAATATTGAGTGACATTTTCAAGTGTGCAGCAATTAGTGGATAAATCAGCAGTATATCCCCATGATGGTATAGTTTATAGCAATCAAAAGTTCTTGTGCATTTATTTTGTTCTCCAGCTTCCCAGGCCCATTAGATGCTTCCTACAATTTCCAATTAGACAAATAAGTTAGAAAAGTAGCTTCCCTCCCTTTGATTCCAGTTCTCACAGCTGTGGCCGTCACATACAGACCAAGATATGGAGACATTCTCTTATGATGTTTAGGCTAGTCCCCTTAAGTCTGGACCTCAATGATTTTCCTATTGTGTCCAGGAAGACTTTTGTCTGTTCTATGCAGTTTAGAGTTAGAGGCATGTCTCTGATGATTTCATAGAGGTGCTAGAACTAGATTGGTAAGCACAGGGACTCCCTTCCCATTCTACCCTATTTGACCGTAATGCCGCTTTCTATCCTTAAGTATAGAATTTGGATAAGTATCTCCTTATGCTCTTAACATTTCTGTTTGATAAGTGTTCTATCTACCTAAAGGATCCAGAAATGGAATAAAAGTGAACCAGGGTGAAGGGTCAGTAGTTTGCAGGAAGGTTCTATAAACTTTTCTGTCCCTGGAAGCTACCTTAGTATTAGAGCTGGGTGTGGCTCACTTCCAGGAACACTTGCCTGCATTCCTAAGACCCTGGGATTCATCCCCACTCCACAAAACAAAGAGCACCAAACCACAGAGCCAGCCACATTGACTGGTGGCAGTAAGGAATGTCATTCCCTTTCACTAGCAGCTCAGGCTCAGTGACAAGATGTCTTGTCCATGTAAGAGGCCATTCATCACAGGGTGAAAATGTCCCTCAGGTAAAGCAAGACTTTAGCAAGTTGCTTTCAGGAGGTTTTGTGTAGTTTCTGAGAACAGACATGGTCATTATTTATGCTTCACAGCTAGAGCAAAGCTTGGGTGGATGGGAACAGGAAGGGCAGAAGATGGGAGTGCTCAGCAAGTTTTTGATGTACTTACCTGGTCAGTTTATTTGACATTCTGTTACTACTTCATTTTCTTGCTCTGGAAGAAGTATGTAATTGCTTTTACTTTTACTAATGAGAAAACAGAAACAGTAATTATTTTATTGTTGTCGTAGACATGATAGCTCATATAAGTAATACCCTTGAAGACAGATGACAATAGGGAAGGTTATGGTAGTGCCTGCAGAAGTAGAGGAATGCTCGAGGCTTAAAGATGAAGGAGACACAAGTTGTAAGTATCCCTTGAGAAAGTCTCATAATCCCTTGGATATAAACAGACAGTAGGATGCTGGATTCCATGCACTCAGGGAAGGACTTGAATAGTGGTTAAAAGTGGTTAAATGGATGTTAACAGAACAAAGCTGAAAGTTGTTAGCTGTTGGAGCTCGAATCCTCAGACTGTACATGAAAGCAAATAACACGAATTTATGCTTTTCTGCTTTTCTTAGTGTTCTTTCTTTTCTTTTTCTCTCAAGCAAGACTTCTCTACCATCACAGCTACTCTTACAAGCCGCTTAGGCCTTAAGGAGAGGCTGATCCCTTTGGTTCTAATGAGTGCTCATTTGTAGATCACACAGGTGGTCTTAGCACTTATTTTTCAGCTGGTTAAAATCCAGTGGCTGTATTATTTAAGGCATCAACTGTATGTCCAGCTCATTGGTTGTTTGAGGATTTTCCAGAGATCTACTGACCTAAGAATCAAAATAACTTCAAAGCCCAAACTTGGCAGAGCTGGTGACACCAGATTCCAACATTCCTCACAGCAATGGAACTGACCAGTTTAGTAGCATCGTCAGATAAACTGCCAAAACCAACCACATTCTCTGGCAAGGAGAGTTGTGTTCTGTGTGAGTTTGCGTTTGAGAATGTATATGTTTATAAATTTGATAGTTGAGGTGCTTTTGAAAAATCTCATCCTCTGTTTTCAAACACATATATCTGCCTTGAGGTGGGGGTTGCAAATAATATATTTACCCAAAGACCTTAGATACATGAAGGAAGATGTTGCCATAAATTGGAATGGATATCTTACTATGTCTATGTAGGCATTTTGTATATAGGTGTTCAGAAAAATAACTGGGCACAAATCTTCTACTCAGGAAAATAGGACAAGTTTCATTTATGAAAAAGAAAGCAGGCACATGCTTCTTGGATATAGACATTGTGATTTGGGATAAGTTAACAGACAGGAAAACATGTTAAAACCCATCAGGCCACTCCTCTATTTGTTGTGATATTCTGACATAGGCTTGTAATTTAGGGGAACTAGTATTTCTGGCCAACAAGGTCATTAAGCAGATCACAGAGACAGAAGAACACATTGAGATGTCTCCACTGAGTATTGCTCCATTGCATCTACTGTTTGGTGACTCACTATCTACTTTGTCAGATTTCTATCCAAGGAATTGTTTGGACCCAACTCAGGTTCCCATTTATTGAGGTAAGGCAGTTGCACCCTGTCCTTACATGATTACTGGTCATCATATGGAGGGAAGGTTTCTGTGTTGGCCTGCAGAATTTTTGGTCCTGTAGCCATGACAATGAGATGAGTAGGAGAATTTAGTAACAAGACTATGGTGATGGTAATGTAGCTACTAACACTCTCTAGTAGAAAGAAGAGAAGGCCATGGACCAGAGATTCTAGCCATTACTATTTCCTGCACCCACCAATTGCATATCATCAAGGGAGGTGAAAGTTAGCTAGCAGTTAGACTCCATAATGTCTCTTTCATGAGGTTTTCATCGATGCTTTGTTGGATACAGTTGTTTCTGAGTCATCCATGCTCCTGTAAGGAAACTTTCACTCATTCAAACTTACTTTTCTATTGCTGTGGAGAGATATTATGATCAAAACAACTTATAACAGGAAGTTTATTGGAGTTTACTTACAATTTCAGAGGATTATAGTCCATGAGAATGGCAGCAGGCAAACATGGTGCTGGAGCAGTAGCTGAGAGATTATATGTAGTCCATAAACACAAGACAGAAAGAGAGCTAATTGGAAGTGGTGTGTAATGTTAAAACCTCCAACATATTTCCTCTGACAAAGCCAAATCTGCCAATCCCTCTCAAAGAGGTCTACTGTCTGGGGCTCATGCCTTCAAAGACAGGAACATATGGAGGTCATTATCATTCAAATCATGACATTCAATAAGTTGGACTTCTGTGGGATCATTTCTTCATTCCGTCATGGGTAAACAATGTTGGGTTAGTTGACATTTGTTCATATCCTGCCAAGAAATGTGATGTAACACATTTTCTGTGTCATAGAAGTGAAAATAACCATTCTGCCCCCTTAGAAGGATCTCTCAAGTCAAGGGTGCAGAATGTTTTCCAGCTATGAGGCTGCTCTCATGACATCTCTCTTGCACCTGAATCTCCACTTGGTAAAATAGAGTTCCTATGTCTATTTCCTCAGCCTTTATCTTCCCCATCCTGAATGTTCCCCAGTTATCCATTAATACCTTCCATTTGACCACAGTGGGTATTGTGCCTGACATGGCCTGAGAATGGCATGGTAGGATCCCCTTCCTGGCTCTCCACTGCATTCTATACTCTTACATATAGGAAAATGTATTCCTTAGGTTCCTAGAGCTCAGATTGTTGATGATTCCCACATAGATCTCTGTTGGGAGTCTATCCATTACCTCGCAAAACGGAAGGAAGTGAGAACAGAATGAAGATAGGATAATTCTGCACAGTGGATGGAGTACTCTGTAAGCAAGGACCAGGAGACCTCCTTATGCTCTGACATCAGGGGTTCTGGATCTATCCTCCTTACCAGTACCTATGATGGCTTGCTGGGGACTCAAACTCCTATCTTTTCCTTTCTATTATTGATTTCTTTTTCACATAAGCATGTCTTACATCATAAGTTATGTTTTGAAATCTGGTTTTGCTCAATGTCCTGAGTTAAAAAAATTTAAATATTTTGTGAAACACTTTTTAGTCCAGGAAAAAACAAACCATCTATATAAGCAAAGATTATAATGCTACTTAATGGAGGGTTCTCATCTGCTGTTTAAAGAGCCAATTATAGAAAATAGCAATTCTGAGTAAATTGGCAAAGGTTCCAGAGACTTGTGAGTTGATCCTTAAAGATGGGTCATTTTCTACATGAACAAAGACAGTGCATAAGATGTCTTCAGGAGTTAGTGTTATGTGTCAATTTCATGCAGCCATGAGGTGCCCAAATATTTGATGACATGCTAAGCTTTGTGTATCTATGAGAGTTTTAATTTGTGAATTAACATCTCTAGACTGAGGAAAGCCAATGTCCATCTCCTATGTGGGTGGGCCTTATCCCATCTGTTAAGGGCATGAATATAGCAAAGATGCCCGGTAAGGGAGCCTTTGCTCGCTCTGCCCACTGTGTATGCCAGTGTTTGCCTGCCTTGGGATTACAGCCTATAGGCTTTCAGTTCTTACTTCAAATTGCAAAATTCAGATCTTAGGAATTTCCAGCTCTCTCTCTCTCTCTCTCTCTCTCTCTCTCTCTCTCTTTCTGTCTCTCTGTCTCTGTCTCTCCTTCCCTCTCTTTTCTCTTCTCTGCCTTCATTATTAGTTTTGATTTCCTGAAAAGTCTTTGCTAATACATGTACTATCTTAGTTTACTTGAGAAGCTTGAGATGTACTAACAAAACACAGTAAGACTTTTTTTCTTAAAGACTAGAATTTTTTGTTGTTTGGTTAGTTGGGTTCTGTTGTTGTTATTCTGTTTATTTGTTTGTTATTGTTTTTTCTCAGAGTATTGGAGGCTGAGGAGTTTGTGATTAGTGCAAATCCTTTCATCTTTCTTTCTGGAGAGGATTTCCTTCACCATTTCACCCTCTATTTCCACAGGATGTCCTCAGTGTAAGTGCATGGGCAAAGGGAAAACAGAAAATGTGAGGATGGGGAGAGAGAGAGAGACAGAGACACACAGAGAGACAGAGACAGAGACAGAGGAGGGGAACTTGGGTATTTTTTATAAAGGTACTACTTCCATCCAGAACTTCTGCTTTATGTCATCATTTGGGGATCAAATCAGGACTTCTATTTTATGATGTCATTTAGGTGGAGTATTTAGTTCAGCCCACAGTACTGGATGAAGGTGGAAAAAAAAAACAAAAACAAAAACAAAAACAAAAAAACGAAAAAAAAAAAAAAACGAGACTATTGGCTCAGAACAGACTGGGGAGGAATTTTAACTCATGCTATGGATTTTAATGTTTGTCTTGTCAATGATGAAGGATTTTAACGGTGGAAGAGAGATGATAAAATGTGTCACACAGCTTACTTTGATTTCTGGTTAAACACACATTGACTTATCATTCTTCAGCTATTTAGTGCACATTGGCTAATAGCAATTTTATGACAAATAAAAAAAATGAATACTCATGATCTCTGGAAGAACTGGGACAGAAAGAAAGCCATGCCGTTGACTTGATAGCATTACAACATTCCTTCGGCCCATGTAGTTGGAAAGAAAAATAAAATTCTTGGGTCTTCCATGTAGCATACTATGTTGTTTGGCAATGATGGCTATTACTCCTGTGTAGAGTGTTTTGGTTTTCTACTGTGAATAGTGTTTATATTGGGTGCAAAGCTCAAAAATACCAGGAACATAGGTACATACAACATTTGCAGTGTCATTTGGCTCCTCTGTGTTTTTATATAGCAGTCAAAGAGGAGGAGGCCAAGGGTTCAAATACAGATTAACTTTTGGCATTTGGCTTTGGTATTTGGTAGAGACTCCCACAGTTTGGGGAAAAAAGGACCCCCATATGTTCATTTATTTGAATACTTGATTCCTAGTTAGTTATGTTGTTTTGGAAAGGTTGTGAAACTCTTAGGAAGTAGAATCTTGCTAGAGGAAGGGTGTCACTTAGGCTGATATTTGAGAGTTTCTAACTTTACCTTCTAGTTTATTCTCTGCACTATGTTTACAGTTGAAAATGTAATCTCTCAGCTTCCTGCTCAGACCACTTGCTGCCGTCCCTCCCCTGTCATTATTGGACTTCTCTCTCTCTCTGGAATCTTAAGCCAAAATCAGCTTTCCTCTATCCATATATTATTCTTGGCTGTAAGTGTTTTATCAGAGAAATGTGAAAGTAACTAACGTACCATGTATGTAGTATTTTAAGTAGTAAGAGAGATAATGGAATTCTTAACAATAGTATACATTGAAGAAGGTTTTATTATTTTCTGATGTGGGATTCCCCTCTGTATGCTGTGAATATGTTTTATTACCATTGGTTAATAAAGAAGATGCTTTGGGCCAATGGCATTGGGTCAATAGCCAATGTTACCGAAGAACTTTGGGTGACTGTCCAGGTAGTGAGATGTCTCTGTCAATTCTAGAGTTTTGAAGTTGTGTACAATGAACTTCCTGTTAACTTAGGTAATGTAAAACCCTCCTGGAGTCTTTGATGGAGTTGAAGAATAGATAGTTATAATTATAAAAGGTAGATTAGATATAAAACTTTAGACTCACAAAGATAGGATAGATGATAAAGTATTTTCCTTAATTTGCCAAATGTAGATGGACTAAATTTTGTAACTATAATTCTTGCTTGATAATTGTTCTGTTATTTGAAATTTTACTATGTTAAAGTTAAAACCTTCCATTTTATTTAGACAGAAAATGAGAAGTGATGTGGGATTCTGTATTCTGTGCATATGTTTTACAAGGTTTAAAGAATCTGCTTTGGGCCTATTACAGCACAGAATAGAGCTGGATGGGAACTAAAAGAACTAAATGTTGGGAGAAAGTAGGTAGAGACAGAGAGACGCCATGTAGCTGCCAAAGGAGAAAGAAGCTCACATTGCTGGAGCTTGTTAGAATCTTGCCGGTAGGCCACAACCTCATGGTGATGCACAGATTAATAGAGATGGGTTAATTTAAGATATAAGAGCTAGCTAGAAATATGCCTAAGTGATTGACTGAGCAGTGTTTAATTAACATAGTCTCTGTATGATTATTTCAGGTCTGGTGGCCAGGAACAAACAAGCAGCCTCTGACTACAATTTTCTATTGTTTATTACTCAAATAATTATTTATTTACTTATAATTTTCTATATGACATTAGTTTTAGAAATCTGACAAGAAAGTGAGATAGAAAATAAATCTACTTGCAAGACCCTGGAGGAGACAGCTCATCAGTGAAGAGCAGTGGCTGCTCTTGCAGCAGACATAGCTTCAGTTCTGGACATCCTTGTAGGGGTTCACTGACATCTGTAATACGAATTTCACTGGATCCGACACCCTCTTTGGGTTTATGTAGGCACTGCACACATCTAGTACACATTCAAACATGCTGGAAAAATAACCACACACACACACACACACACACACACACACACACACACACACTTAAATAATCTCTAACCAGCAAATTAACTTAGGGTGAACTATGGAAATTACAATGATAATATTTGAATGTTTTTGTTTTATTCCAGTGGGCAGCATAGAAGAAAAGACATTCTCAATTCAAACTTCCCAAATGAAATAGCAATTTATTTAGAAATTTAAAAAAAATGGTCTCTTGTCTTATAACAACATAGATTTTAATGTCATACAGTCAGTGAGACATGGTAGTACTCTTGCTTTTTCGGAGAGTTATGCAATTACCTTGATATTTCTTTGGATCCGAAAAAATATCCTTATTTTCTCTTTTGGGGGTTGGTTTTAGCATCCTGAATATCAGCTTTCACTTTGAATGCTGCTTAACAGAATTTGATTTTAAAAAAATGGTAAACTAATTACAACGGAAATGCAGTCCTGCGAAGCTTTAAGAAAAACACATTATTTTGTTTTAGGGTTCAGTTACTATACATTCATTTATCATCTTTATAAGCGATGTGCAGGCAATGATGAATAGAACCTGGCTTTGAATCAGGAAATGTAAATTATTCTTCTTTGTTTCCTGCCCCTCTTTCAGACAAATAAGGAATACTAGGGAATTTGAAGTTAAGTGATGAGCTAAGAACTCAAGGATGATGTAATGCTGAGGGCTGACCGTCACAATAATGATGCCATGCCAGGTCAATGCAAAGCCACCAGTCACACGGGAGAGTCCAGAAGGTGTAGTCAGACGAGTCCTTGCAGTGCACTGGAATATCCTGCCATCTCAAGTCCTTTGACCCGGGAAAAGGAGCAAGTTTGGCAGCTAAGCTCTCCATCATTGTGGGTTTTTGTCAGATGAGACCTCGACCTTTTATTCTTTCCAGCCCAGGCAATATCCATCCTCCCAAGGTCTCTCAGCTGTCGGCTGCATTGGAAAGCCTCTTTAGTTGCTTCATGCAGCAACTTGACTTCAATTACTACTAATTTTTTCCTTAAGTTTTAACTTTTTAAACTTCATTTTTGACAAGTTTACACAACTATATGATCCATTTTGGACATGCTTACACTCATTTTACCCTTCTCTTTCCTCCCTCCAATCCTGATAACCCATTTCTTTTTTCCCCCTGCATCCCTGCTTTCGTGTCATTTTTAAATGACTCATTCCATTTAATTAGCGTTCTTTGGGTACACATAGGGATTTATAGGTGTGTGTGGTGCAGGGTTGTATTTCTGAAGCATAGGCCACTTACCAGTAAATAAATCACTGAAGAAAATGGGTTCCCACTTCCTAGCAACCACCAATTGTCAACAGCTCCTGTGGAGTAGTGTAGCTTCCTGTCACTCCATGATGGAATGTCAACAAGCACCATCTTACACAAGAAGTGACAGCTGCTAGGTGTTGATGGTTGTGACAACCCTGTCACATCCAGAAGACAGACTCTGGTAACAGTCATAACCATCCTCTTGCCCCAACAGTTTCTGACTCTTCTGCCTCAGTTTTCCCTGCACCTGAAAACAGGTGATGTAGAGGTCCTGTTTGCAACAGAGAACACTCTGATTCTTGAAAATAGCATAAGAAACACTGTGCTCTTTTGAGCAAGGGACTCCATGTTTCAAGACAGACATAATGACTTTCAGCATTTGGGTAGGAGAGGCTAGGGGAAAGTGGGTTCCCAACAAGGCCAAAGACTTTCCAGTGTAGACGGTGTGTGGAGAGAGATAGATGAGAAGTTGTACTACTTGTGCACAGCAAAGAGGATTGTGGGAAAGTGGAATTCTAAGTGTTCCTTCACAGAACAAACTTCAGTGTACATTGTACTTATTACTTGGCATAGAAAAACAAACCTTTATTGAGAGACAGCAGTAATATTAATGTTAGCTTTATTGGGGCAGAAAGTCTTTCATGCTCATTTTAATTTTCAGGGGTTTATGATATTTACACTAACTTGCATATACAGTGTTTAAATTATTTACATGCATTCTGTAGATTAAATTTAAATCTGTAATTCATTTATGTTTGAGTGGCATTTACTAGTAAAGACATTACTCATAAACATTATTCACAGATAAAGTTATGTTTACACCTTTAATTCCCATATTTTTATAAACCGTATCAATTTGATATTCATGCAGTAATGTTATACATATACTGTTTTCCTTTCTGGAAACAAAACTGAAGTCTGGCTACTTCCTAAACCTTTGGGAAAAAAAATAAGTTTAAGGCTGATCCCCTGTCACTTTAAATGAAGTCCATTCCCATCAACATATTCAAAGTCTAAATACTTTATTGTCTGGGCACAATCTCATTTTTATTGCCCCAATCACAGCTCATTGGGTAGAATATGCTGGGCAGAAGAGTGAGCTGGTCAGCTAATGGCTTCCCTGCTGTTAAAATTAACTAATTGTTAAAGTAATAACCAAGGACCCTCATGGCCTATTTTAATAGTCATTGGCAATCTGGGAAATTATTTTGCTCCTTTCATTTCAGTCAGTTCTTCTATTGGCCATTTGCACCCCTCTCCATGGTCTTAAATGTCCTCTTGATGTGATATATTTCAATGAGAATCCGCAGGGAGCTCTGGCCAGTCCATCTGAGTTGCAAATGGAGCCCATTTTTCCTCCTGTGAACAGGAAAACATCTTTGATGTGGTCACTGATCTGCACATGGAGGTGAATGGGGACCATCTATCTAATGCAGCAAACTTATCTTCTGGTCTCAGTTGTTCTTGTGCCACGGGCCTTCCAAATCAGCGAGAGCCATGGTACGGCTTCTTCATTTAGCAAAGTTCAGACACACATCCCTGTACGAATGCCATACTTTACAACAACGGCTAAGGATGGCACAGTTCCCACCGTTTTCTCCCTCTTCTCTGATGGCCTAGGCTGGATGGTTACAGAACATAGCATTATGGTTTTGAATTTCTCATTCTCACTTATTTGTTCAGTTGTTTCAGGAATACAAGGTCTTTATTTTCAGATAAGCTTCATATTTATTTATCCTACCAAAAACTTTTCCAAATTTATTCTGTGTTTCTCAGCACCAGGAATGGTGTTCAAGACTTTGTAGATGCTTAGTCAACACATGTGGAAAGAAATCATATTTTTGAATTTTAAGATTGTATTTGCTACATTGATGGCCTAGGAGGATGTCTTATATCATTCATGCCTTTAGAGCCAGAAATAAGTGCTGTGCACTCATTTACTGAGACTAAATCTCAATCAATTTAGTCATAAGTATATCATTAATATGAACCTTGTAGACTGGAAATCCATTGATACGGAATTTTAAAAAAAACTCCAGATAAATAACAGTAAAATTTTGCACTGAAGGAATGTAATCCCTTTTTAAAAATATTTGCTTTATTTTTGAGACTATCATATAATTACATTATTTATCTCTTTCTTCTCTCTCCTCCAAACCCTCCCACATACCTCACCCCTTGATTTTTTTTTCAAACTCATGGCTACTTATTTCATTAGCTGTTGTTTTGTGTGTGTTCCTAAATACATAAATAGAACTTGCTCAGTTTTTGCTATCTTATTTGTGTGTGTATGTTTTCAGAGACAACCATTTGGTGTTGGATAAGTAATTAGTGTGCTCTTGCCTGGGGAAGACTATTTCTTCTACTCTCAGCTTTCTGTAGTTGCCTGTAGTTCTTAGTGTGGATTGTGAACTTTTCCCCTTCCATGTTAGTATGCCCATTGCTCTTGGACGTCTTCATCTCATGCTTGGGCACTCATGTTGGTAAGACTTTACGTATGTAGCTTCTGACATTTCCAGGTGACACAATTTAACACATACTCCCTATTTTTCTGGCTCTAACAATCATTCCACCTTCTTTTCTGCAATAACTCCTGTGCCTTAGGTACAGGGTTGTGTTGTAGATATATCCATTGGAATTAAGGTCTACAAATCTATTTTGATTGCTTGTGGGTTTCCTTAATGTTCTCTTGCAAATAGATTTTTTTTTGATGAGGAGTGAGGGCTACACTTAACTGTGGGTATAAGGACAACTATTTAGATTGTAATTAGGGATTATGTTTAGTGGCAGAAATGTAATTCTTGAAGGAGATATGTGTGAGCTAGGAGAGTACTGTAAACATGTTTAAAAGAAGACAAGAAGGGCTTGTTTCATTACTGAAAGTCACCCATAAGTTCTTTATTAACTATATACTAACTGATTATTCACTGTGAAGAGGGCTTTTGCTAGACAGTTATGAGTCTGAATACTGACAAAGCATATTAACAAAGCTTCATATCTCTTTGGTACAGAGACTAATTGATAAAAGTTTGCATATTTTGTCTTACTTATTCTCAATGTTTTATGTTATATCTACTGACACATGATTATTATCAATTTCAATATACAGTCTCAGCAATGTGGTATTGACACTAACTCTTAAGCTACCTACTTCGAACAAAAGACTGAAAGTGACTATGGATATGCAAGTCTATAAGTGTCATGGCCTCATGAGTCAATGCCTCTTAAGACATTCTCAGAAAGTTTCCTGGGATTACATATGTCTTTATCATTTGAGTTAAGAAAAAACAGTTCATGGAATAGAACAACCTAACTTCTCCACTTGCCAGCATTATATCCATAAACATATCAGTAATACCTACTAACTTCATTTCCTTAGGGGTCAAGATAGGAGTGGTGCTTCTTTAATAGCTGGTAATTATCTGTAAAAGAAGAATGGCACCAAATGATCTTCCTATGAGCCAAGCATATGTCCATTGCTGCAGGGACTTTCACAATCTATTCTGGTTGTTCACATATCTTTCCCTCCCACCTTCATCCATGTTTTGTCACTGTTGAAAGGAATTGAGCTGGAAGAACATTTCTGCATATCTTCCCTCATGTCATAGCCTTGCGCTCATACAGGGAGGTGGAGATTAAGAGCAGAAGCCTGGGAGTCAGCAGAGATTCCTTCAACCCCAGCACAGACAATTACTAGCTATATAATCTTGAAATTCTTAGCAACCTCTCTAAGCCTGAGGTTATTCATGTTAAACACGGGGATAATAGATATACCTTCTTCACTGGGATGCTATGGGGATTCTGTGGAGTATTACTGCAATGCATTTAGCATAGCATATTACACACAGTAACAATAGGCATTTAATTAATATTAGATATGACTCCCATGCTATTACAATGAGGACTCCTCAAACAAGTGACACTTTGGCACACAACAGACACTCAAAAAGAATCTGGGCAGTGAGGCGGTGACTCCCTGAAAGACCTGCGTGGGGACCTAAAGTGCTCTGTGTATTGGGGAAGAAAGTGAAATGACCAGAAAAAGCTGTCACCTACCAGGGGCTCCAAGGATAAGCAAGCGCTTGCCCAGAAGAATCACCTGGCTTTCCTTCAGGCGTCTAGTTTTGCAGTGTGAGCTTTGAAGGGTTGATACAAGGACAGAGTCTCACCATGACACAGATGGCCCCTGACAATGCCCAGATTCTCTAGGTCCGGTAATGAGATTCTCAATTGTTGAAAACATGAACAGTGCACAGGCCAGTCCTGAGGTGCTCACACTGTGATCCCCGCGTACCCCAAATTAAATGCTGTGCTTCTAGAACTTTGCGGAAAGTGGGTAGAATTTGAAGAGCACTCGAAATCAGGTGAGTTTTCATTAGGAAAAAAAATGCATGCCTATGCATATATGTATGCATGTGCAGGCACCTATGTGCAGGCACACATGGGCACATGCGCGTGCGCGCGCGCGCGCGCGCGCACACACACACACACACACACACACACTCACACGTTTATGCTCCTGCATGTGAATATGTGATTGTAAGGGTGAAGACACTTGGTATGCAAAGACTTGTTAGTGAGTTCCTAGGGGTTTTGTCGAACCCTGCCCCTCACAGTCCGATAGTGTTTATGACTCTTGGTTGATAACTGGTCCACCTCCAGCTCTAGGAGACTCTCATGCTTCATCCCCCTCCTCTCTGTCCTCTTCCCCTCCACACTCTGGCTTTGTGAGACAAGCTCTCCCTTAGTAACCCAAGGTAGTTTCGAATTGTCGCTGATGGTTCGGTCAGCCTTCTCCTTCTGTGCACGCTCACCCCCACCTGCACTGGCACAGCAAGAGTTCTTAGTATGGACTCATTTTAGCACAGGCAAAGACTGCTTTAAACAAGTAAACACACCAGAGAAGGAGGTGTTGTGAGGAAGGTGCTGTGCCTGGTGGTGTTTCCTTCTTCTGGAAGGTAAAAGGAACTTTGGGTGTTGTGGAGGAAGGTGGCCCATCTGCTTCTGCGATATTTTTTTTTCTGGAAATATCATCAAAATGGAGGTGAGAAAAGTGCTATGAACTGAACAGTCATGATCCCCTCTCATGTCTGAAAGGAAGAATTCTGGAGTAATGAGAATAAATCAAGGCTATGCTTGTCCTGTTTAAGCTGAGGCAAAATAGGTTTTGCTTTTAAAAAAATCTGCCATAAGGGGATTTAAATTGAGTACTCCTGTTTTTAGCAAAAGGAAAAAAAATCTCTATTTCCTCACAAGATGTCAGTTTTGATCACTAATCCTAGTGGGGGGAGGAAATTTAGGAGTGCCTCATATTGGCAGGGGGCCTGGAGGGCTAGCATGGGTAGGTGCGAGAGAGGGCCCCTGTTTATTAAACTGATGAACTATTTTAAAATAAAAAGACAAGTTCCAGAGGCTCTTGGGTCCTGTGATTTTCCCAATAGCATAGCCCAGCGACACTTCTGGCAAATGCTTCTTCTGCAGGTCAGCACTTTCCACGCCACCCCTCTCCGGGCCAATGGCATTAATGTGCGTTTGTCAATACTGAATTTCATTTGCTGCAGAGCGGCTTAGAGAGGGCTGCGCATCGTGTTGCATTTTCCTTGCCTCTGGAACTGGAGTTCCTGGCTTTCCCCAGCTTTGTGCTGTCAGCAAAACATAACGCGTTTACAATCGGTCTCTTGATCTAAGGTAATTACCTCCAAGAGAAATGGCGGGGATAAGAACCTAACAAGAGGCGCTGGATGTCGTCTCGTGGTGGGCTGCTGTCCTGAAAGTATATCGGACTTGTCAAATTGGTTCAAATTAAATTGACACGGTGCTCTTCCAGGCGCCAGCACGTTATTATACATCTCAGAGCCCTTTTGGGCAGTAAACGTCTTCAGAGTTAAGACGGAATGTGCAAGGAAATGCACTCAGAGGAGCATCCAGGGAGGACAGCCAGGGTCCTCAGAAGGACGCATTAAAACTGAATATGAACGTACAGAAGGTTATTACCGCAGCTCCATTTTGGTCTTCTCTCAGCAATTTCTACTTCCTGCTCATGACAGAGCTGTACCCAGGCCTTAGTAAGAAGGCCTTGGAACTGTCCTTCCTGCTGCCTCTGATTTCATACATTTATTTGCTGTAACATTTATGAGCAATGTCTGGGGAAGCTGCTGGTTCCAACAGCAGCAGCTTGGACTGAAGGGAGACAGGGGAATTCTCTCATCCCAGCCTTTCTCTGAATGGCCTGGTGACCTTGACCAAGTCACTTAACCTCCACACTCTGAGGTCTTCTCTTATAACCAAGCAGGGATGTGAATGGGGCCTGATCACCTCGCTAGGGTGTCAGGAGGAATAACTAATTAATGACTGTAAAGCACTTTGCAAACAGAAAGTGCTGTACAAAATGCTTAATATTAATAATAAAATGCACTCGCTGCAAGCCTCTAGGCATATGTACAGAAATAAAAGCAGCAATTAAAGTAACATGCTAACAAAACTCATTAACCCCCAAACCCCTTTCTGATTGTAATTGGTTGTTGGAGCTTCACTGCTTTCTTAAAGCCACCAGGTGGTAAGAGGGGGAAGGCTGGGGTTGGTGCTAGTGTGCAGGGTCTCTCTTTCCCTAGCAAGGCAGAGGAGCCATCACGTGCTCTTCCCAGGGGTCCCAGAAAGCACCTCCCCCAATTGCTTGGTGACATTCTTGACATTTCTCCTGTGACTGTTTCTCTTCTCTGTGAGTGAGCACTCACTGCCCAGGCTATGGTTTTTCCTTAAGTGACCCTTTTAACCATACAACAAAATGGCCAAGAGCACAAATTTCATAGAGAAATGAATTACAACAGTATGGCCCTGGTATATGAAGAGGATTCTCCATCTACATCCTAGCATGGTAGATGCCATGATTGATCTTAATTTGGTGAGATTTGGAATTATGTAGCAGGTTCACCTCCAGAAAGATTTAACTGAAGAGGAATGGCCTGCCTGCTAGGGATGGCAGCATCTCATGAGGCTGAGTCTTGGATACAATAAGCTGTAAAGCTGTATACAGTAGCCCTTTCTACTTCCTGACAGGAGATAAAACGTGACCAGACATCTGCCACTCCTGCCACCATACCTTCCCTTCCATTTGCTGTACCTTGAAGTGTGGGCTCATAGAAGTGCTTCCTCCCTGAAGTTCCTCTCTGTCATGTGTGTCGTCACAACCATGGGAAAAGTAACTGGGGCAGCAGAGCACAGAGTGACACACTTAGAGGACTGTTTTGTCCTGAAAGTCAATAGGGAAAACTGGGCTCACTCTCCAAGTGCAAACCTACGAGGTCAGGAGGGGGCGCTTGTGCCTTCTGAGGGCAGACTGCTCCTGACCTAATCGCCTCCTCTAGCCCTGCCTTCTAAGCATCAGCCGTCTCTCAAAATTACTAGAGCTAGGGATCACAGGGAGGTGAAACAGATCCAAAGTACAGCTACAATCCTTCCCTTGCTTTGCCATAGTCCTCTCCTGTAACCTGACCTTCCTCTGTCTGGATTGCAGACTCTCTGAATCTAAGTGTCCCTTGTTAGAATCCTTATCTCCAACGGAAAACCACACACCTTAATTTTTTCTCATTTGTATTAATTTTTGAGAATTTTGTAAAATATATTTTAATCATGTTCACTCCCTTTTCTCATTCCTCCCAGATCTATCCCTTTCCCTTCATCCTGTTTTTTTCTTTCTTTCTAAAAACCTATCAAGTTTCTGCCTGTGTATTCTTGGGTATGTGTTCTTCCACTGAAGCTTGGCTAACCCACAGGGGTCCTTACACTTAAAGAAAACTAACTCTTCCTTTGCCAGCAGCTATCAATTGCTGGTAGCTTGTTAGCTAGCTAGGGGTGGGACTTTGTGGTCACCTCTTCTCTGTGCATTTGTGTTTTGTCTGGCTCATTCTCATACAGGTCTTGTGGATGCAGTCTCAACTGTCATGAATTCATAGGTGCAACTGCCTGCTGTGTGAAGAAAACACTGTTTCATTGCAGTTATTCTTTGTCCCTGGCCACTGTAATCTTTTCGTTCCCTATACTTCAAAAATTTCGAGCGTGGGGAAGAGGCCACTTGATTTTTGATGGCCCGTTTAGGACAGAACAATTCAGACACTTGCACCTCGAGCACCTGTAGATCTCTTTGTTAATCTCCATCTACAAAAATATAAAAGTTAAAAAAAGTGCTTCTTTGGTAATGAGGGTAGAGACAGACACACTTATCTGTGTCTGTGTGGCAATAAGTCATTGAAAGTGTCTTTGATACCAAGCCCCATTATCAGAATAACAGCAGTAGGCTTGCACCTAGAGACTAGGATTTATCTGTGCACATGTTCTTGGCCATGATTACAGTGCCACGTATGGAGTTTCAGCTTGTACAGTGGGCCTTCATTCCAATCAAAGGGGTTTGTTATTTCTTTAAGTCCATGCTCTGTTGCACCAGTAGGCAGGCCTTTGGTCATTGTCATGGGTCCCAGTGTTCACAGCTGGGTAAGACTGCTGATTGATTTCTCTTCTCTGCTAGAACACCTAGGAACTCTCAACACTCTGGAAAGTGGCCAGCAGGGTGGAGCTTCCAGATGAGGACCAGCTTAAGTTTTCCATACTGTATGGTTCAAGTATGCAGTATTTTCAGGAATAGGGTCTACAGTCAAGTCCTGAAGAGTCACTGAATTCATTGGCAATAGCTTATAATACTTGGGAATCTGTGGATCTCACTGGCAAACAACTCGAAAAGAAGTGACACATTCAAGTAATATATTTATGACTATGAGCCTTTGATTCGCTAACCTGTGGTGTCTAGTAGGGACATTTTAGCCACGTTATGGGGTAACTCTAACTAAACGCTGAGAGACAGGCAGACAGACCGGGGGTGGGGGATTTGAGGAAGCTTCTATAGGTAGAATTCAGGATGATATGCACAGTTGGAGATTTTTAAGTTCAATGAAATCAGTGGACTGGGTAGTAGGTAAGGTAAGCACATGAAAGAATACTGTGTTGTATTTTTTCATTGTAATTATGAAGGTTAATTTGAAAAAAATCTTTTTTTAATTCTTTTCTCTTCTTATTAAAATGACATTTTCTCTTTTGTTTAACTTTTAAATTTAATATCTCACCTTGCCTAGAGTGCTGGCTTCTGTCAGGATTTTTGTGCTGCAATAGCATATTTTACAGAAAAATAGAAGTGGAGTACAAACAGAATTCCTGAGGCATGAGGAGTCAAAATGTAATCTGATTTCTCCATGGGTGCAATATTGTAATACAGGGTTGTGTTATGAACCTCTGGCTTGATAATCCAAATATATTTGATAAAAACATGGCCCCATATACTATAAGAAAAATACTACAAATAATAGAAGAGAGTAAGAATAGCACAGCTTTTACTAGCTGTCACCTAAAGCAACTAAGCAAGTCAAACAAAGTTAGATATTCTACCTAACTTGCTTATTCAGAACTCTGAAAAGAAGCTTCTGAGGAAGTAAGTGGGGCAGAGTTTTAGAAGAAATTGTCCCTCACCTTCTGGGTAGGGGCGTGCGGTTTTGTAAGGTGAAAGGCTGGAGAGGAGTTTGCACTGTGGAGAGGTGCAAGGTTGAGGGCATATGGTAACTTTTAGCCCAAGGAATGCTTCTGGGAGGAGAGGTGGCAAAGTGGAAGGAAACAGCTGGCTCTTCACAGAGTCAATGCTGAGCAACCCCAGGTGCCCAGAGAAGGGTGTGGTAAGAATTCAAAGGGAAAACAGAAACTCAGGATGGCTGTCCTAAGACCTGTCCCAGAGAAAGCCTGTGGTGAAGATCACCCTTGATTTGGGGCAGATCTTCCACAGATGATTCCCTCCTGTGGAGAGCAGAGCAATTGTGGGCAAGTAGTTTGTGAGATTGCAGGTCTGGAGATGATTTCAGAAGACAAAAACTCCTAAAATTATAAGAAAAAAAAGAAGAGAAAAGATATTGAAGGACACAGACTCTATTTCACAGGCAAATAAAATCTCTCTGACCAGGAAATTGATACTCTGCCTCAGACAATACTGCTGGAAGGCTGGCAATGGCCGATGGAGAAGACAGCAGGAGAGGGCATCATTGTGCATGCTAGGATCCCGACTGCAGAATTGTCTCTGGGAATGACTTCTCATGGCTCAGGCCATTTTCATTGACAAAGCAGGCCTTTTCAGATAGACTATTGACCAAATCATACTGTTACGTTGGAGATGACTTGCATGATATCAGGGATGTGAGAAGCCCAAACATGCCTCAGACGCCCAATGGCTGAGAAGCTGACTTAAGTGGTATTGCCTTTTTATTGAAACCAGTATCCTTTAAAGGTTTCATTCCAGTGGTTTAAAGCCATCCTCAGTGTCCATTTATTGTTTGCAAGTTCAATCCTTTAATGAAAAACTGAATCTACCCCTGCTCTTGAGGAGTTCACCGTCCAGCTTGGGAGTCACCGTGACACACGAAAATTCACAAGTATAAGATATGTTGTTAACAGATCCTTGTACTCATTGTCAAGTAAGAACTGTGGGTTTAGAGAAACATATCATTCCTCTGGGCTGAATCTACAGGAGTGAGCAAGTGTGTGGGAAAGTCCTTCGAGGGTAAATGTTCTGTTCTTTCTATATTTTTCTGTGTGATAGTGACACACCCTCCCATACACGCACCAAGCTAAGGTCTATGTCTGTCAGGCAGTAGAGACATCATTGAACTACTTCTGGCTTTTAAACACAGCAATGGGACATGAAAATAGTCATATTGCAACCTAAAACTCAACTACCATAAATTCTACTAAGATAGTGTGGTAACGACTACATGTGGCACCTAGAGCCTTAGGTTCAACTTCTCATGCTGTAAACCATTCATTAAAATTCAGAATTTGGGGGGAAAAGTCTCTTTAATTATGTGAGTTTAGTAGTGCCCCCAGGGACTTCTAGTGGAGTACGATTATAAGAGCAAGATTGGAGGCCAAGTGTAAATTTAAAAATCCTCAAAATACATTTTATGAAATTCTCAAACAATTAATGAAGACAATACTTTTGAAAAGAAAGCTCCTCAAAGGTTCATTGGCTCCTGAAGTAGATTTTATATTTGTTTTTATGTAGTTTTCTTTTTAAAAATAAATGAAGGAGTAAAACATGGAAGAGGAAAATATGGCTTCAGCAAGGGAGCTCTTGAGTATGTTCACAGAGTGTGCTGGCTTCATCCGCAATTTCAGCTCGAGTCGTCCTTTCTGAATTTTTTTCTTCCTCTGGCAAAAATCTACAGTAGCTCATGTTTGTGCATTTATTTGTTTATTTATTGGTAAGAATATGCTATCAGAAACTGTGACGCTAGTGTGTTTAGGGAGGTGCAGTTAATAAAAAGGTGTGCTGTCCCAGTACATAGAGCATCAGCCACTATTCTCAATCAACCATTCACTCTTCTTTACTCATTAGAAAGCTGTGTCCATGCATCCTTATCAGAAAACAGAGCTTTCATTTAAACAGAAACGGCATGGAACAAACAAGATGGTGGCTGGGGCAGGGGTGGTAAAAGTACGGGATGCCAAGCCTGATGCCTTGAAGTCAGTCTGATCAACAAGGCAGAAGCCAAGAAGCAACTCACACAGGCTTCAT
The DNA here is from genome assembly GCA_004026605.1 of Ondatra zibethicus. Classification (NCBI taxonomy): domain Eukaryota; kingdom Metazoa; phylum Chordata; class Mammalia; order Rodentia; family Cricetidae; genus Ondatra; species Ondatra zibethicus. The sequence continues at coordinate 26,056 of PVIU01002710.1, read as the reverse complement.
CTTCCCGTCACTCTCACTGTCACGCTGAGGTGGGCTTGTGCACTGACACATGCGTAGAAACACACATGTGCGTCTATACAATAAATATAAAAAATATCTGAAAACATAATGCAGTAAATAAAAAGCTACATTAGGAAACAAAGGATGGCTAAGAACGGAAACAAAATTTTGTTGTCAAGAAAGCAAAGCTCAAACTTATGTGAGAAGGGGGAAATTGAATAATACAGGTGCACTTATACAAGAAGTGCTTTGTTCATACACATCCCCATGCTCAGTAAATCTAAAATTTGTTCATATATGTGTGTACCTATGAAGGTGTGAATCTCTAACAACTTCGAAAGAAAGATGATTCTTGGATTATAAAGCAAAAGAAGGGAACAGAGGGAATTTCTGGAGAGCAGGTTAAGGAGGAGAACTTGGCATATATATAAGTATAAGGTGCACACATGAAATAGGGAGAGAACAGCATTGTAAAGAGGTTCTAGACAGCGACAGCTCATCAATGGTTCCATTACCATGAACATTGTTTTTTTATTCTTGAAAAAAATAACAACAACGACAATGTGATATTCCTCCACGTGGGTATGGAGGAAGTAAATGAAACCAACACAGCTAGAGTTTCTTCAGAATATTTGAAGCAATAACTCTCACCATTAAAGATAGCGGCAACAACTATGAAATGTTTCAGTCTTTAAAATTAGCTATTGCATTTCAGGAACTATGAACCAAGCCTTTCGGTGTTTAAAGCACGGGGGTGGGCCACCAAGTGGGCAGGGAGCACTCCCCACCGGGATTGTGTGACGGGAGAACCTACGCTGCTGACACAGCACAGCTGTCAATGATCAGAGAACTGTGTTTCCATTTGGAAGTGATTAAGGCCTTATTGCTCCTGTCTCAGATATGAGAGACTTGAAATGCATCCATTCAATGCGACTAAGGTTGAATGACAACTCTATGCATGTAGTTAGCAAAGTTCATTGGGAAGGAAAGAAGAGCACCGCCTTTCAGGAAAGTTGAACTGGAAGAACTGAGTACCTTGATTGAATTTGATAGCTCTTAATGGGAAACTGTACTGAACTAGTAAAAAAAAATATGGAATGGCATTTGGTAAAAAGAATAAAACTCAAATTTAGTTAAAAAAAACCTGGAATTAATCTTGCCCATTTTATGCAGCTAATAGCCAAAATTATTATACATGAAGAAAGACAGTACCAGAGACTGCAGAGTGGGCTCTGAGACATGGAATTAGAGGGAGGCAGTCAAGGAAGCTCATTTTCTTTTCTGCTTCAAAATATTTCCAGAAATCCTGTCTTTGGGTGGATTGGATTTTTTTTCCATGAATGATGAAGCAAGGAGAGTTTCTGGGAGAACCAGTGGGCCATGCTGCTTGAACGTCATTTTGAACGGCCTGAAAGGAGAGAAGGCAGCCTTGGCCTCCCTGTGCAGAAAAGCCAGTTGGGGTCACAGTTGCCAAAAGACTGGAGTGGGTGTTGGTCAGGTAAAAGGAAGGTTTATATAAAAAAGTATAGGACTATAGTTGAGTGTTGGTGGCCTTTGAGGGCTTCTAGAGTTTGTTCTTGGCAGGGTTTGGGGAATAGAGGAGCAGTTGTCTATTAGTGACCTAAGGCCTGCATTAGTTTACATTCTTGTCACTTTGATCAAATTCCAGGAGGAAAAAGTTAGAGAAGGAATTGTTTGCTTTTCCTTGTGGTTCGAGGAGCTCTGGCCATATTCACTTAGTCCCATCTACTCAGGCAGGCAGCATCATGGCAGAAGAATGTGCTAGAGGGCAGCTGTTTTCTTTACGATGGCAGAAAGCAAAGAGAGAGAGAGAGTGAGAGAGCGAGAGAGTGGGAGAGAGAAGCAGGAAAGTATTTGAAACATGGTCTCTTCTATGTCCACCTCCCAGTGACCTTCTTACTCCAGGTATTCCCCATTTCTCAAAGCTTCCAGAACCTTTCCCAAAGAACAGGAACAGCTAAAAAAATGCATGTAATACACGAAGGGGAAATTTTGCAGTTAAATGAAAACAAGAACTGAGCCATATTCTTGACTGGCAGTGTGTGTTCTTGTGAAGACACCTAACGAATAGCTTTAGGGCCTTTAGCCTAGTTGGGTTCTCTATTTTGTTACAGGTTTAATTACCTTTTAAAACAATAACTCAAAGATAGGAGCAGCATTCATTATCTGGTTTTCAGTAGTTATTCTGACTTCCTAAGGTCTGGTAGTGACCATACTTGTTGGATTTAGATGAATGGGATGATTCTGAATTCCATGTAAGGCCCACTGCTTTGCTTCTTGAAGTATCCTGTAAAACTGTTCTTCCTACTTCATCCGTGATGATTTCCTGTGCAGCAAGGAGGGCAAAGGCCCACTGTGGCTCACTGAAAGTGCATATGGTATTCCTCCTGCAGAGAACAAATATGGAACAGGAGAAAGGCAAAGCTGCAGGCATACCATTTGCATTTGGTATGTAAATTCTAGATACATATTGATTTACATGTATAATTTAGTAACCAAAAGGAAAAAAAAAAGAAGAAGAAGAAAGAAACCCAGATAGTTAAGTAAACATGAATCCCCACCTTAAGCTGAAGGCTGGCTTGTGGCTGTGCTTGCAAATGGTATGGGATGGTAAGAAATCCCTGCATGGGAGTGTGTACAAACTGACGGCTGCTGCTAGGTTAAATACCACCTTTCCCAGGAAGCACAGCTGATGCAGCAGCTTGTGCTGTGTGCATTGGCCTCCAGGGCAGAAGGCCCTTTTCTCCCTCAAGCTTCTCTCTGCCTTTCTGGATGGAGTCTGCTTTCTTGTTGACACACTGCAGCATTTAGAAACAACTGTCTCAGTGATTATGTCCATGCATGGGAGCCTTGCACATGTAACGCGTTGCCACCTCTGGGAGAGATCTAGCAACCTTCAGTGGCATCTTTCTTATCCAAATTTACTTCTTTTTCTCCCCCTTCTTCCATTTCTTCTGTCCCCTGAAGTCATTGCACACTCAGAGAAAACCCCTCACTGTTGTCTGGAAAGCCAAATTCCCTCCTCTGCACTTATGCTAATCCATTGTCATCTAAAGGAATACCTTTCCCCATCCATCAAAATCCTGTTTATGCCTCAAGTTCAGCTTGGGTTTGGCTACCCTTCGGGAAGCATTATTGAGAGCTGCAGCTACCAGAGTTCTCCCCAGGGCTGTTTGGGGCCTGTGGTTTCAAGGCCAGTTCTCAGTCACAGTTCCACACAGCTGAGAAGTCTCTGCAGTATTTTCCTAAGTGAGACTATAAGCCCCTCTCTCTTGAGACAGGAAACTTGTTGCTTTTCTACAGCACACACCATGTGACTCAGGAGTGGACATATAATGATGCTGGTGGTTACTTCTGCATTGAAGTGAAGGAGAATAAAATACTTCCTTGATTTAATTCTGTGGTCACTATGTGATGACTTGCAGTCTGTGAACTTCATCATGATTGCAGCTGAGAAACAGTTTAGCTGAGGAGTGCAGTGAGCACAAGACTGGGTGAGTACCAGGATGCGCTTTGTGTTCCTGCCCCACTGTGCTGTTCCTCATGGAGCTTCCCATTCTTAATAAGCAGCAGTGGGGTGCATATCAAGAGCCAGAGTTTCTGAGCATTGCTGCCACTCTGGTAGGTAATTCTTTGTTATGTGGGAGTGGCACTAGATAATAGGCAATGTGCAGAAATGCCTCCGCTCTCCTCATTAGAGAACAACAGCATCTCTGACTCTGTGATTCTCCTCTGCAGCTGCGACAACCTAAAGCTACCTCGAGCCACTGGCAAATGTCACTAGGGGACATTTACATTTTTTTTTCTCTAACAATCCACACTGAAATATATTGCTATGCTTAATGCTAAAAAATTTGTAAAATATTTGCATCTCTTCCATGGATCAAACAGATCTGGTGTTTTCATAGTTTACTATTTGTTATAAATAAGTGTTTATAACATATTATAGGATATATATATAATGAGAGTAAATTATATTATGATTATTCCATTATATAATGTGAATGCATAGTACATGATATATAATTCTTATAATCTATGTAATGCATTATTAAATACATATTAGATTATACAATATACAGTGACACATGCTATACCTCTATTAGTTTATTAAGTGATGAACTGATTTCTTTAAAATATTTTTGATTTGCATTTTTCCATTTTCTCTGGTGTGTGTGTGTGTGTGTGTGTGTGTACGTACGTGCCATAATGTGAAGATCAAAGAACAATCATTGGTAGGCTGTTCTCTCCTTCTATCCTGGGGGTCCTTAGTAGTGGATTCAGGTGGTCAAACATAGCAGCAAGCACCTATTCCTTCTGTGCCATCTTGTCAGTCCAGAACTGAATCCATATACTCATAAAATTAATAAAGCCTTCTTTTATAAATGCAATAAAAATACAATAAATGCAATGAAGTAAGGAGTTCATGTATGGTCACACAGCTGTTAAGGAGCAAAGCTGGAACTCAGACCCGGATGTTCCAGTTATATAGTCTGTGCTTTGTACAGCATGTTTTTTTTACCAAGTTGCAGGTCCATGTTACCTGTACTAATTTTCTAAAATTGTCAACAGCAGAAATTTCATAAGTTTCTACCAGTTCGAGAATATCTATTCTGAGTATTAACTAGAGCCACGGTTGTTCAAGGATCCACAATGTTCTCCTTAATGACTGACCCTTCATGGAGCCCTATTCGTGGTTGGGACTTGGACATCTGTTTTCTCTAGGTACAGGCTGGAAGGCTGCACATCAGAAGCCTAGGCTGTACTTTACAGACTCTGGGCCACACTCAACCCACCATTAATGAATCAATCTTCCAGATCTCTGTCCCAGTGGGAAGCAATTCTGACCATCTCTTTTGAATTTCCAGAGATTTGGGGTTGTCGGCTACTCAAGTTTATAATCTCTAGAACATCTCTGCTTCCAGCTGCATTCAGGCTAAAGTCCTGTGACAAGACTGAGACTGTTCAAGAGCCCACTGCTCCTGAGAAAGACCATCTACTTGCTGCCAGTCAGAATCATTACTTCTCATCCTAACTTCATGTCCAGGTTTTCCACCTGCCATTTCCAGGGTCAGCGCAAGTTTAATGACTTCTGTGTACTCCCACCATAGATACCTTTGGTCACCTTTACTCATTTCCAGTAACACTGGTCTTCTGTGTTTTCCATGTCTACACTCAAGGATGCAATCTTTTACTATACTTTACTTTTAATGTTTTATATTTGTCTCCCACATAGGCTAAGCAAGTCGTGAAGGACAGGATTTTGCTTTTCCATTCAAGATAGGTGTACAATGAACATGTTGGTCTTTGGTCATTTTCCACTGGTGTTTACATTCTTCTTTTTATGAGGGAGACCAAGCCATGACCCTCTCTTTTCAGTGAATGCTGAGCCATATCACAATATCCTCCACTGGCTGAGTGGTAGCTAACAACCACAGGGTATATAGTTTCTGAGAGGAGGTGAAGCTAGGCCTCATACCTAGTTAACACAATGTTCTCGATCCCTTGGAAAATAAACATAATCTACACATTTTGAAGTTCTTTAGCCAGAGATAGTACTCTTCTGCTTACAATTTCGGTTCTTAGGAAGCTGAGACAGGAAGATTACTTTGAGTTCAAGGTCAGTTTGAAATACGTGGCAAGTACCAAGCAAGATAAAAGGGACAGAGGAAGACTCTTCCTCAGCAAGCAAGTAAGAAAGAAAGGAAAAAAAGAAGGAAAACAGAAAGGAAGGAAGGAAAGAAGGAACGAAGGAAGGAAAGAAGGAGAGAGGGAGGGAAGGAAGGAAGAATGGAAGGAAATAAACAAATGAATAAATACTTTCCGTGACCTTATAATGCATTGCTCTAAATGATAATATCTTAGAGATGTGCCTGTGTCATTAAGAAGAAGGAAACTGAGATGTCTGCTAAACTAATAACATCAAAAACTCCACATGTAAGAAGAAACACACATATTAAGTCCAGCTCTTCAGTGGGATATTTACTTTACTGGATTATAGTGATTAGGGTAACTCATAGTCCATAGTCTTGATGTGTTCCGTGTGTGGCACCCTTCTTGATCATAATGTGCGCCAGTTGAGTACAGGTCATGGGTATCACTCTTAGTGTATACACATTTTGTGTTCCAAATAGTGAAAGGATACCAAACTGTAGCAAAGTATTTTAAGACCTCTCATCTGTCATTTAAGTTGCTTTAATTTTAGAGGTTGAACAAGGTAGGTGACAAAAGCCCTAAGTACTGTAATATACTGGAATATGTAACCTAGAAAGTGACTATTAATGCATAACACTGAGATGACCCTGGACTTCCCTTTTTTGCAGTCATAATCAGCCTTTTAAAACAAGCTAAAAATGTATTGAATGTCTTCTCTGTTGGGTTTCATGAGAAGTACAACTCCCTTAAAGGGTCTTTGTAATGCACTCTTCATTTTTTTATTCTTCTCTCATACAATACATCCAAACCAAGTTGTACCTCCCCAAACTACTCCCAGTTGCCCACACACATACCTTCTCCCCCAGATCCACTCTTCCTCTTTTCCATTCAGAAAAGAGCAGGTTTCTGAGGTATATAAACCAAACATGGTTTGGTTACAAAAAGCCTAGGCCCAAACCCTAGTATCAGGGCTGCACGAGGCAACCCAATAGAAGGAAAAGGGACTCACAGACAGGTGAAAGAGTCAGAGACACCCACCATTACCACTGTTAGGAGTCCCACAAGAACTCTGAGCTAAAAACAATAACATATTTGCTAAGTAAGGATCTAGGGGTAGGCCCTTGTAGGCTCCATGATTGCTGCTTCAATTTCTTGGATCCCCTATACGATTTGCTTAGGTGATTCTGTTAGTTATATTCTCCTGGTGTCTTTGACCTTTCTGGTTCCTACAATTTTCCTTTCCCTCTTCTGTGGGTTTCCCTCAGCTCCGAGGGAAGACCTGATGGAGATCTCAAATTTTTGCTCTCTTTGAGCTTAATGTTTAGCTGTGGGTTTCTGCATCCATTCCTGTCAGTCGCCACAGGAGGCCTCTCTGACAGCAACTGGGCTAGGCACCAATCTATGATTATTGCAGAGTATCATTAAGGATCAAACGTTGCTTCCTGGCTCTAGCTTCTCCTCCATGCCCTCTCCTTAGCCCTACCTCCTAGGGACATCAACCAAGCATAGCATAATATGCTATAACAAGGTCAGGCACATACCCTCACATTGAGGTGGGATCAGTCAACCCAGTAAGAGGAAAAGAATTCCACACGGTGGCAAAGAAGTGAGAGTCAGCCTCAGCTCCAATATCCCGCTGTTGGGATTCCCACAAGAATGACAAGCTTCTCAGATATAACTTATGTGTAGAGGACATAGACTAAACCCCTGCAGGCTCACTGATCTCTGCAAGCCCATATGAGTCTCAGTCAATTGATTCTGTGAGCCCTGTTCTCATGGTGTCCCTGACCCTTCTGGTTCCTCTAATCTTTCCTCCTCCTCTGCAACTTAATGTTTAGCTTTGGGACTTTTCATATGTTCCCCTCAGTTGCTGGATGAAGTGTCTCTGGTCTATTTGATGAATATTCTGCTTGCTCTGGTCCCAAAACACTCTACAGGCAGGATGCACCATAGATATAAGGTTTTTTTTTTTTTTGCCTGTGTAGGTGTCCCAATCCCTCCACTTGAGGGCTTGCCTGGTTATAGAAGATGACTAGTTCATACTCCATGTCCTCATTGCTAGGATTCTTTGATAGGGTTACTTTCATAGATACCATGGAGTTTTCGATGCATTGGGTTTTCACCTCATCCCTAAAGTGCCCCACAATTCCAGTAGTTTCCCCCAGTATTTCTGCCATCCCATTTGATCCTTCCTGTTCCCAACTTCACCTGCCTGGAATCCACCTATGAAATATATTCTATTTCTGATTCTCAGGAAGATCTTGAACTCCTCTGTAGCCCATGTTACTTAGCCTCTCTGGGTCTGTGAACGGTAGAATCATCATCTTATACTTTATAGTTATTATCCACCTACAAGTGAATAATACAATGTTTATCATTCTGGTCTAGATTACCTCACTAAGAATGATATTTTACAACTTCAATCCATTTGCCTATAAATTTCATGATGCTTTTGTTTTTGTGGTATATTTACACAATGGAATATTAGGGATAATTTTTAAATGGAATAAAATATTCTTGTTTAAGGACAAATTTAACTTATAATGTTATTCTCCATTGTTCTCTCTCTGTGCATGTATGCGTGTGTGTGTGTGTGTGTGTGTGTGTGTGTGTGTGTGTGTGTAGGTGATGCATGATGCATGTGCAATGTTAGATGACTTTTGGGAAGCAGTTCTCTGCCTCTGTCATTTGGGTCCTATGGATTGAACTCAAGTTTTCAGGCTTGACACCCGGGGCCGTTAGTCACCAAGCCTCCTCACTGGCCCTTAAAGTCTAATTAAAAATATTCAAAGTCAAGTGAGTATAGTTTTTACATGTTTGTTTTAATGGCTTTGTGTATTATGGATAAATAACGAAGTATTGGTCAGTTTTATTCCTTATCTCTCTGGGTGATAGAGCTCATATACCTTCTGTCTGATGTATCCATCCACAGTTGCATCTTTATTTTTCATTTCCTGGAATATTCCATTAATATTCTTGACAGATGTCTCTGGTTGTTTAGCTCTGTTAAAACTTACTAGTCTACATCGACAGTTTAGTTAACAGAGAGTCATAGTTAATGAGCTATGACCCACAGTAGTATTAACGGATACACTATGCTCCTCAGAAGCTATTCACGTCACTGGATCTTGAAGATAATACCTATGACTTTCTGAATTTCAAAACTTGATTTTGGACAAATCCAGGAAAATGAATGAAGTCCCGTGTCACAATAAGGGACCTCACTTAGTCCCACAACCATTCTTGGGTAGTTGATTTTCATATTAAGCTGCAGGGAAGTATTTGTGCTATCAGAGAAGAGAGGACGCCTCACATTTTATTTTCAGAAAGCTGCCTATGTTCTTAAGTGTTGCTACAGCAGCCACAGGAACCAATATACTTTGATCATATGATCCTAGGAAAATTTTTCTGAGAGATGTTATGTGGAAATAGATGTCCTAGGAACCTAAAGTCTAATAAGTATATTTGTATTTTTTATGCCAGTACAGCCTGGGTTCCATGAAATATGTAGCACACACCTTGGACTTGTTATGCTTTGTTAGTTAGGATCCTATCTTCCTGATGGTTTAGAAAAAGACAGTGATAGGCTCCCAACTTCTCAAGGCTTTTCAGGTTTGCACTGAATGTGAGTACCAAAACTTTCACCCATTCACCCAAGAGTTCAAAGAAGGTATGTGATAAAAGCATGTATATGAAATAGAGACCAGGAGTGATAAATTCTAGTTCTCAAGAGCATTCTGACCGTGGGCTAAATCAAGTGGGCAGGAATCACAATCTTATGTGAGGTAAAATTTAGAGACTTCATTTCAGAGCCAGATCTGAATTATTATCAAGGAGAACAGTTTGGACTTTGGAGTGAACCAACAGATGATACCACAGATATTTCCTTATTTTACTCCAGGATAGTTATGTGACTATTTATGTATCTATGCTTATGAATAAGACAGAAGCATCTGAGAGCATGGGATATAATGGTTTTATTGTTTGTTTGTGGCCTCTGTCTTTTTCCAAATAATTTTGTGAATAGATTCTATAAATATAATTGAGGGAAAATATAATTTTGGAAATATCTTCTTAGAAATGACAAAAGATACCTGGAATTCACATGAGGAGAAAAACATATTTGATATATTCAAAATATTAGGGATCTCTAAGGGGTAGAAATAAAAAAGCTAGGACACATACCACATATATGCTCATAAGATGTTTCTTGTCCTTAGCCCATCTCTACCTACTCAGCTTTACCCCAGGAAGAGAGATGTAAGTAAAGAGAGTAAATCTTTCCCTTTTGGTAAATATTATAGGGATTCAGACTCACAATAACTCTGGAGCTGCCCTGTATGACGTCAACAAATACCCACCAATGGAGAAGATACACACAGATCAAAGATGCTCTGTTTTGGTTGATGATTATTTTCTGCTTAGAAACCTAGGACCACTGTAGTGATATATATATATATATATATATATATATATATATATATATATGTGTGTGTGTGTGTGTGTGTGTGTGTGTGTGTGTGTGTGTATACATATATATATGTATATAATCAAATAACGCTTGCCTTGAGTTCCTGTCTTCTTCTGCCTTATATTCCTCTCTCCACCCAGTCATATCACTCCTGTCTTCACCTCCTATGTGCTGGATTAAAAGAATGTGATTCCAAGTGCTGGGATCACCATTGTATGAGCTTTGTTTCTCATTTAGACAAATTCAATCTTGTGTATCCCAGGGTGGCCTTGAACCAACAAGATCCCTCTGCCTCTGTTTCCCAAGTCCTGGGAATTAAAGATGTGTGCCACCACTCCCTGGACTCTAGTGGCTTAGCTCACTCTCTGATCTCCAGACAAGCTTTATTTGTTAAAGCATACACAAAATATCACTGTAGACCACATTTTACTTTATTCATTTATTAAACACATACCCATCAAAGCTTATCAGGTGCTTCCACAAACCAAGGCCACCAAAATACTGACTATATGGAAAGGTATGGCATCTAATGCCACTCCAGAGACCATAGGTAGCTCATGGTTCTCCAACTTTTACCATCACCCGATCAAAATTTGTTGAGAGTAGAAGATCATCCTTCAGTCTGGAAAATAATGAGCCAAAGAAGTTCCTAACAGTAGCCAGAGAGTGTCTCAATACAGTAGCTTTCCCCCTCAAAATTAGGAACAATTTCCCTTGTCTTGAGAAGTTGCAGGTACTTCAGAGTCAGTGAAGAACTGGACATTTGTACCATCTCTAAGAGCTCATTTCTGAACTTCACAGCAATGCTGTGGTCAGAGGGGTCATGCTACACCCTGAGCATATTTTGTTCTTTTTTCCCCTCACAGGTAACTACTTTACCTGTGAATCTAAGGGTTTTACATAATAGATTCATCCATAAAAAAAGCAGGAATAGCTGGGCAGTGGTGGCTCATGGCTTTAATGCCAGCACTCGGGAGGCAGAGGCAGGCAGATCTCTGTGAGTTTGAGGTCAGCCTGGTCTACAAGAGCTAGTTCCAGGACAGGCTCCAAAGCTACAGAGAAACACTGTCTTGAAACACCAAAAAAGGGTATATTTACCACTAAAATGTACAAATGTGCTCCCTTTGCTTCAATGCAGATTTAACTAAGAATCTTCTGTGTTTAGAAGCTGTGGAGAGAACATACAAATAATTGCACTGAGTCTCTCCTTTGGGCAAATTTCAGGGAAATGGGATACAGATAGTCTTAAAGGTTGTGGAATCTGGAACAATAGCATACAAGGCAGCATGTAACACATAGTCCTTGTTCAGGAAGTATGTAGTGGAAAAGGCACTACATAGGATATATATGCTAGGTATAGACACACTATCTTGTGTACTTGGAAATCAAAAGCATGACAATTGACTAGCAAGGCAGTGAAGGTTCCATCAAGGAGGAGTCTTATACATGCAAGGAAGACAGATGGAGTAGAATAAAGCAGAATGAAAGGGTAGGGCCTTTTAGAAGAGGAAAAGGTGACCTATGGTGAGGGGTCTGTGATATTTGTCTAAGATAAGTCATGGTGGAGAGCAGAAAGGATGTTCTTCTCACTATATCTGGGAATATAAAACAACCTTACTGTCGTTCAACTGGTGACAGATGAGGAAAATGTTACAATATATGTGGTAGAATCCTATTTAGCTGTAAGGAAAATGAATTAATGAAACTTGTAGGTAAGTAAATTGAACTGGAAAATACTATACTGAGTAAAGAACCCAAACCCAGAAAAACCATGTTCTGATTTGTACATATGACACAGATTTCTAAGGTACCATAGGACATTTGAATAAATTTATTCATTATGTTGTACTCCAGTCAGGGTAACCATATCAATATTCTCAAACAATCCTAAATTTTTAGCTATAATCATTCAAAATTCTTCCTAATATTTTCTTAAAATACATAGTTGATTATTATATCCTCTCAATTTTCAATAGAAGAGCTTACTTCTCTTGTTCCAGTGTAACTTAGTACTTGCTAACCAATCTTTATTCACCCTTTTCTATATTACTCAGTCTCTGGTAACTTCTACTCTTGAGTTCTCTGAGATCCAATGTTTTGATTTCAAGTATGAATGGGGTCCTGCCATACTTATCTTTCTGAGCCTAGAAAATGTTCAGCACCAGTGATTTCTAGAGAAATGCAAGTCAAAAGCACAGTGAGGTATTACATTACTCCTGTTAAAATGACTAATAACAAAAACAAAAACATGCTAACAAGAGCATGGAGAGATGGGGCCCCATATGCTGTTGATGGGAATGTGATTAGTACAGCCACTATGAAAAGCAGTAAAAATGTTGGAAAGTGTAAAATATCACTTTCATATGATCCAGCAACTCCAGCACTGAGTGTATACACTAAAGAAATTAAATCCCACTGTCATGAACACATCCACACCCATGTCTCCTATACGCACACAAAAATAGAAACACGTCAGATATCTATCAGCTGAAAAGTGGGAAAATGCCTACGTATAATGAAGTACTCAGCCATAACAATGGGGAAATTCACTGCCTTTTCATTTGTTTGTTTGTTTAGTTTTGCGACAGGACCTCACAGTGAAACCCTGGATGGCCTGTAAATAATTATAAAGACTTTAAAATTGAGTGATGTCCCCGACTTTCTGTGCCAAGTGCTGAGATGACATGTGTTTGCCTTTCTTGCTCTGACTTTCTTATTTGGTATTGCTATCCCTCCGACTCATTTTTCTCCTCTACTTCTTTCACACTCCAAGGACCCCTGTACTTAGCAATGTTTCTTTAAAAAAATCATTAGTCATTCTAAAGTTAATCCAGTGGTAAGGCATTTTAAACAGATACATCATGAGAAATTTGTATCTTAAACCAAACCAAAGACTGAAAGAAAAGTCCCCTTGGATAATACAGAATTGTGTTTCCTAGAGACCCTCTGAGTGCCCAGATGATTGGCAGGCATTATCTCTGAGGCACATATAGGCAAACACTCTTGGAAGAGTCATTCATTGAAAGAGGGTTTTGTTATCAGATTTGAAGAGCCTATCAGTCAGTTCATGTCAATCAGGATTTTGTGTTGGGGTCCAACTCAACCATTTTTGATTTCTTTCCTTGTATCACATCCTGGTGATACCTCTCACTAGCCAATGTAGAGTCACCAGGGATGTGTGCTAGCTACAAGTTGGTGAGCAGCCAAAATCCTTTGTTGTTGATTATTAAAGACATTTTCTCTTACTTTATTTTATCTCTTTAGATCCATGTGTGTGATGTGTATGTATGTGTGTGTGTGTGTGTGTGTATGTGTGCATGTGTGTGTGTACATTCTAGTTTAGTTTGTGTTCATGGTGTGTGCAAATATCAAGTATGTATTTAAAGTCGGAGGCCAGGATGTGGGTATTAGATCTTTCATTCATGTAGGTCCCCAAGATCAAACTCAGGTCATCAGGCTTGCTAGCAAGTGCCCTTACTCATTCAGCCACTTCTTTAGGCCAGTAGTTGGCATATTTTATAGGTGTGTGTACATAGGTATGGGAATGTACGTGTGCAGAGTTGAGCACGCACCTGTGTGTGTATGCACCTGAAGGAAAGAAATTAACTTTAGACGTGGTCCTTTAAAACACCACTCAACTTTTTTTTTTGAGATAGATTTTTAACTTGCCTGGAATTTATTAATTTTGAAAGTCAGACTGCCCAGCAAACTCCAGGGACACTTAGCTTCTTCTTCCCCAGTGTGGTAATTATGTGTGACACTATGCCTGGGTATTTCTTTAACCCAAGTTCTGGAGATGGATTATAGACCAGTTGTATGGGAAGCAATATATTAACTGTTTCATCCCCTCATTTCTCTTGTCTTGTATTATTTTATAGTTCTCAAGTAAAGTCTCTATTTTTCTTATTTTCCTGGAACCATTTTACTAACATAGTTTTTTTGTAACAAAATTATCTGTAATTTTTAAGTACTTTCTTTGAACTGTTAACAGCACAAAAAGACAGAACACAGAAGTAATAATGTTAGCCTTTGTGTGTCTATAGCAAAATGGATTAGACTATGCCGTGAACACTGCAGAAGACAATGGAGTTGCTCTTTGTACACTAGCTTTTTGCTCTTTTTCCTGAACCTATTTTGGGACCTAAAGGAAGTACAGTCGTGAGCTGGCATCCAGATGGGCTCTAATTGAAGAATAAGCAGAGGGAGGTCTGAATACCCCAGAGCCACAGGATTACACCTTGTCTTGAACAGATGGCACAGCAGAGACCTGGGAATTCCTGAAAGGCAACCAAAAGGAACATGTTGTCTTAGTGCAAATGTGTTAAATATCAGCATTGTTCTAGAGATCCTCTTCAGAAGCATTCTTCAATATTGACAAGATGCTGAATGATTAGAACCCTAGAGCTCCTCATACCAAAGTGGAACTGTGCAGTAGTCCTTTGAGAAAAAGTGCTTGGACAAGTGCAGGGCACAGGAGCTAAGCAACACAACCACAAAACAAGCCCCAACTCCTCTAAAAGCTGCCTTATTCCCTGAGCAAGCTGCAGGCTTTTGTGGCTTAATCCCATTTCTTTCTGATGTCCATTCTGAACTTTGCACTGGCAGATCAGACAAAGAAAGGGCCAGGAGAACAAGGCATTATCCTCACTGGTTTGTTCAAAGTTCACCTGGGGTCTGAATCTGAGATAAGTAGATAATGAATCTTCACATTTGCCTCTCTGTAGTGTTTCCAGGTAGATATGATTCCTTTCCCCACCTCATACATTGACCCTAATCCTCACTACCCTTCAGATCTCTGAGATGACCTCACAAAACATCTGAAATCATCTTCCTCACCCATCTACTATTTTGTTTTCATTTATGGATCTTTTAGTGACAGGAGACATTTCCTTGACATCTGATATGAGGATTCTCTCACATGTGTTTGTTATGTGGCCATGTTATGTTTGGGGTTCAAGAATCCAAATAAACTAATTTTTTTCCATGATGCTAATTTTGGTTTGAAACATGACATGCCAGGGAAAAAGAAGCATCTTTTGAAGAATTGCCTCTGTCGGTTTTCCCTGTGGGCATATCTGTGGGGCATTTTCTTGATTACTAATTGATGTTAGAGGGCCAAGCCCTCTGTGGGCGGTGCCTTGCAGGGAGCCATATGCTTGCATCCTCGCAGTTTGGAGGTAAACAAATTCCATATTTGGCAATGCTTCAGGACTGAGCGTCCAGGCGCTTCCCGCATGTGCGATAACCTAAGTGTCCCTAACCAATCCCGAGGACTCTGGTGCCAGCGGGACTTAGCAGCCAATCAAGGCATGAGTTGCGTCATATCTCCCTATATAAGCAGCCGCCATGTTAGACCTTGCCCTCTCTCGCCTCCACTCTCCCTTCAACCTAGAGGCTCTCTTGCCTCCCGTTTTTTCCTCAACTGAGTGCTCTCCAATAAAGCGTGATCCGGGAAGAATCCTGAGTCTGGCTGTTCATTCTGCTGGTCGGGAGTCAGCCAGAGTGCCTCACAAGGCAAGTGGGCCTAGGCTACATAATAAAGGTAGTTGAACAATGAGCCTCGGGGCAAGGCAGTTATTGGCATTTCTTTATGCTTCCTACCTTATGTTCCATGCTTGGCTTCTTTCTATAATAGACTGTAATCTGTAAGATAAAATAAATAATTTCTCCCCAAGGAGTTCAATAGACACAGACACACACTCACACACAGAAAGAGAGACAGATAGACACTATGTATAAACTATTTGTATGTGCATAGAAGATAATATGTAATGTGTATAGCATTATTCACCAATATTTTAACAGAAACTGATACACAACTTATTTTCATTGATGACAAGTAGAAAATCTATGGAAATTCTATTATGGAAATTATGGAAAATCTATTATTTAGAGAGAATCATCAAAAATGAAACATTGTTCCCCTTCCCTGGCTTTTCTATCCCGTGTTCATCTACTTCCAATACTGTAGCAGGGTATGTTTCCCCAGATCTAGCATAATTTGATTACTTAGCACAAATTAACCTCCTCTTTGTCTGTGTAGAGCTTGCCTCTCTTACACAAATGAGTTGGATAGGATACCTAAGAAACAAACCCCAAACCAACACAAATTCCTTTTTCTGTTTGTTAAAATCTAGAGTCCAGAACAGGAGATAAGTTGTCTGGACTTGTTTCCTTTCTTTTGATTTCTTTCCACTGTTTTGATGAAATATCTTAGAACATTTTGTATGTAGTTATTGTACTGTTCTTGAGAGACATTTATTTGAAACTTAGATCACTCACTCTTAATCCTATATTCCCAAACAAAAAAAGTATTGAACATGTATGTACCCCAAGTCTTACTATATTTAGTGCCATCCCTGTGAGAAAGAAATGGTTGATAAAGTCCTCCTTTAATATCTCATATCAGGGGCCTTGAGTATCAGCATTAGTACCTCTTAGGGCTCAGAGTTGTATATCTATGGCAGGCGAGGACCAAAGGGTGAAAAATTAACTCAAGTACATTACCTCTGCATTTTCTTTATTTTTCGTGCAAGGGGAAAAATGAAGTGAAAGGGGTGTGGAGGAGAGAAAGAATAAGAAGAAGATTAAGGGAAAGGATAAGGAGAAGAAAGGAGAGTAAGAGAAGAAATAGAAGTAGCGAGAAGAAGAGTCAGAGTGAGGGCTGTTCTCCACGAAGTTTCTGTTTTTTTTTTGTTTTTTGGGTTTTTTTTGTTTTTTTTTTTTTTAGAAGTTTCTGGCTTTTACAGACATAGTTGTGAAATTCCATAGGCAAGGACAACGATAATATGCATATCAAAATCACAAAAAGGGACAGATAGTACCTGACAAAGCAGTACAGGTGACCTGACCCAGGAAAGAGCCAGCATTCAAAGGAAAGTATCTGACATTCTAAACTATTAGATAAAGTTACCAAACACCCCTGAGTCCAGGATTCCCCCATTCTCATCTAATTTCTTTGGTGATAACCAGTTTTGGGGATGCCCAGTATTTGTTTGTTAGCAAAGGTGGGGCATGCTGCCTTCCTGCTCAGTTCCTGTCTTCTATAGAAATTTCTATGTGGTCTGTTAGCAGACAATTTTATGGAATTGACTCTATGTAAATTTGACTGTTAGAACAAAGAGTGAATGCCATTGCTCCAAAGCTTCATGGTATCGGGGAATGTACCAAGGTCACTCCATTGCCTGTGTAGAAGTCACACTGCTGAGGTGTTTTGGGAATGAATCCCATTTTGAAGTGAAGAATTATGGCTTCACACGGTTTTTAAAGTCAAGTGTTCCTGCAGCTCTGCAAATAGGTTGCTCCGTGTGGATATGTACGTATACACTTCCCTTGGATCTGCCTATTGGTCTGCCAACAGTGCATTCACTGTATTTTCCCGTGGGCTCCAACAATCCCACAAATACTTCATTTTAGCTATTTCAGTTATGCTCGTGTGGTGTATAAATGTGTATAGGTTGACAGAAGTTTCTGTCCTGCCTGGTCCTGCAGTCATTCATGTGCAAAAAATCCACAGAGGCTTATATTAATTATAAACTGGTTGGCATATTATCTCAGGCTTATTGTTAACTAACCCTTACAACTTAAATTAACCCACAATTCTTATCTACGTTTAGCCACATGGCTTGGTACTTTGCTCAGTGAGGCATTCTCATCTTGCTTCCTCTGTGACTGGCTGGTGACTGCATCTCTACCTTTCCTCTTCCTAGAATTCTCTTAGTCTGGTGGCCCTGTCTATACTTCCTGCCTGGGTATATGAGTGACAGATCTTTCAAGAACATTTCACACAGCATGTATAGTATGTGTGAAGATGCTCTTGTACACATGGGCATTCGCGAATGCCAGAGATGTCATTCTATTTATTTATTTATTTATTCATTTCTTCCTTCCTTTCTTTACTTATTTATTTATTATTTAATCTTCCTTTATTGCTCTCCACATTGTTTTTCAATACAAAGTTTCTCATGGAATCTGGCACTGTTTTGGTGTGAGTAGCAGGCCAGCAAGCCCCTAGGATAATCCTACCTCTGCCTCCAGTACTAGTGTAATAGAAATGCACCTCCATGTCCAGCTATTCCCTGTGGGTGCAGGAGATCTAACTCAGGTTCACACATGCAGCCTTCTCCACATGTCCTCTCCCCATGCTGTCTTATAAATGTCCAATCTCTGAAGTTCTCCTTCCTTCATCAATTCTTGACTGTCTACACCCAGCAAGGGATGGGCAATGACTACCTTGGAAAAAGTTTTCCTCAGATTCTAACATGTCTTTTAGCATCTGCAAAGATTAAAATTATTCTTATTGCCCACCATCTCTTGGGGTGATGAAGTCTTTACCAAATGAAGATTTGCGAATGAATAAGAAAGATCTAGAATTTACAATCCAAACACATTCACAGAAGACACTCTCTCTCTCTCTCTCTCTCTCTCTCTCTCTCTCTCACACACACACACACACACACACACACACACACACTGATGAAAGTATTCAAACAAAGGTTTATGGATGTTTTCATTTCAGAATTTTCATTGAATTTGTTGTTTGATAATTTCTCTTGTTTTGAACTTGCTTTTCTTTTTGTTTTTGATAATGGGAGGAAGACTAGAGACAATGTCATGTCTCAGAAAATATTTAATGAGTGTCCTTCTCTTGATCCCTGCAACACCTGTTATAGCCTGGACTGCTGCAAGTCCATTAGAGGAAATAGGAGTCAAGGAAATTTCCCCCAGGTTTTCTGAAACTTTACAAAATGCATATAGAGAACTCAAATAAATGAATTCTAAGGGTTTCTGTGTTAATCATAAAGGGAATTTGGCTTACACCAGTGAAGGAGAATTTGACATAACTGAGTGAGAAATAACTGCAATACTGTGTGGTTTGTATAGACATATAAATACTGCTAGAACTATAAAGGGTCTCTTGTTCAGAAAGGACATTCTGTTGACCTGCTACTCTGGACACACTGGAGATCGTCAGGTGACTAACCTCCATCCCACCACATAAGTTATTGATCTCTGGTTACAGCTGATAAGTGGTTGAGATTATTTAAAAGATTTATATGGGTATTTGTATATTTTGAGAAAAATCATCAATGCCAACTTCCATTAATTGGCTATAATTTCCAGTAAGAAAATACTAAAAATACTCATTAATCCAGTGACTGAGAATTGTGAGGAGTTAACCCTTTGGAGACTGTCCTGGTTATAAGAGAAGAAAACTTATGTTTAAGATATCAGCCTTATCAGTTGTCCTTAGCAGCCCCACAATTGTGGATTTTGTATTTTATTGAAGTTAACAAGGAGGATGTCCCTTACAAGATATAAAGAGAATGTGAAGGTGTATTTACCCCTATGCAGGTTTTTATTCTTTAATAATTTTCTGTCCCAATTTTCCATTGGCCAAAGACAATATAGTGTTGAGTCCACTTTTGCTCCCATGATTTCAATGAGGTTGGAGGTCAGAGATATTATCCTGCAGTTCCAGCAGAAGTCCTTATACTGACACACAAAGGGCCAACTTACTTAGATGCACATAATTTTTAGTTAAAAATTATTTTACTGCTTTTGTTAGGTTGTTAAAATTTACAGTGATTTCTCACAAATATTTATTAATGTTAAGTTGTTTCTGGCACAGAGCAGTAAATAGCAAACAAGTGCTTCACTCTGCATATATAATTAGAATGACTAAGTAATTTCATATTTCTTTAAGTACAGTGGACACTATCACATTTTTCTATGCTTTGGTTCATTTTTGTTTCTATTAGTGAATATTTCATAGAAGCCAAGAAAAGGGATGTGCATTAGTGAAAAAGAAAGTTGTTTCTTACTTACTGAGATTTTGAGAAAGACAAAAAAATGGCATGTGTCTTGTTCATATTCTCATGTGTCCTGTTTTTGTCGGTATTCTGTTCTTTCTTCATCTATTGACACTGTACCATTTATGTCATTAGTAAATGTTTGTTATTAAAACATTTAAGAATGTATATATCTTGACTTAAATACTTCATTTTGTACATTTAGACTTAATTTAAATTGAAGCACACAGTGGTTGTGTCTGTTCACTGTATTAGTTCTGTTCTCTTGTCAGATCCTCCTCTATGCTTCTTCCTCAGATATGATCCACTTTCTCACAGTCCTCTTTATCATTTACAAATGCCCTTTAGGAATTCCCAGAGAACAGGCTTCCTGCCATATGCAGGGACTTCTATGCTTTTGGGTTTACAATCCTCACCCACTGAGGAGCTCAGCATCAGATGGAGCGAAAGCTGTGTCAACATGATGATTCCTCCCAAAATAAAGGAGAATGAAAGAGGACTGCAGAACAACACACCCAGGGGACCTCTGCTATTCTTGCCATTACAGAGATGAAGGGTTTCCCATGTGTTGTGGGGGGAAGTAGCTGTGCAGCATGCTGAGGGACCTTCCCTAGGGGCTGTCTCAGACAATGGAGGCAGAAGTCAGGTGTCCAGTCTAAGTGACATGTTCTGAAAATGAAGCCTGCAATTCTTGCTTGAAGCAACATAACCAGAGGGATCTCACCTGAATGCTGTTAGAAACAAGTTTGTAGAAGGAATAAAGTTGAAGCTAAACAAAGAATGACATCAGGGCCCACATTTCTCTGGATCAGGTTTTTCATCCACCTGAAATAACACCCCCATGAATAAAGGCACATTCTTTTTAAAAGGGCGGTTTGGGGGACATCATACAATAGACAATGATCTCTGAAAGATGGGAAATTATAAAGTAAGCCTCCCATATTCCTAGGCTTACTGCTTTGAGAGACAGTCTGGCTATGGCTTGAGGAGAAGGGACCCGGTGGACTTCCTGCATTGTGGACATGGGAATGAAGAAGATGAAGGCATCTGAAGGGAAGAGTAATTGAAAGCACAGCAGCCTAGAGAGAGAAACTACAGAGGGTCAGCCTTGAAGACTAAGTGCAGCAGTAATGAGTAAGCTTTTATGAGGAGACCATTCAAGACCAGAGAAATAGCTAAGAAGCCCAAGGTTTGAGAGGCCTGACCCGCACCGGCTGCGGTTTCCTGTCCCTAGCAGCCCAGACTGAATGAAGCTTAAGGCATCTGTGGAAGAGTGCTCAGAAGAATCTTGCTTCAGTAGGCACGTCAGTCAGCCCCATCCCCAAATGTTGCTGTGCCCTTGCCTAAAAGAATCAACATGTTTTGTGCACTATAGCCCAGATTTCTAGGAAGCATTTCCCTGTCCAGCTGAGGGAGAGATGTCAGCATTGTGGAATGTCTCCTAGGGCTCTGACTGCTGGCGAGACATAAGGACCTGGAATTTGTAGGAGATTTCACATATTTATTCTAGGTGTTAGTTTCTGTCCTGTTGTCATCATGTACCAGATGAGAAATAAAAGAATAAAGGAAGTGTTTATTTCAGACCATGGTTCAAAGGTACGTTCTTGTGGGCAAACTTGAGGTGGCTGGTTACATTCCCGTCAGGAAGTAACAGAAGATGCATGCTAGTGCTCAGCTCATTTTCTGTGTTTCTCTTTTCTATTTTGTCCAGCACTCCACCACATTAGGATGGGTCTTCCTTGTGCAGTTCAGCCTCTCTGGAAACGCAGAGAACTACCCAGAGGTGTAGGTAGATGAATCTAAATCCGATGAAGCAGATAAGGAAAATTAACTATGATGCATTGCTACCTGCCAACATGATACGTTCTGCAAGGCCCCACGTTCACCAGCAGCTGAGCCCGGGAGAACTACCTCACCTGAAGATGAGCCTACAAAAGGGAAACATATAGAATTATCTCCAAAAATGATGGTATAAGCAGGGAAAGAAAAGTAAGACATTATGTGAAAATGAAATATCAAGAGAAAAAAAACTCCATGAAGCTTCTCAACTGGGTGGTCAGAGAATATGATCCAGTGTTTTGTGAAAGAAAATCAAATGGGAAATAATAGACATGTCTGTCCATGATGACAACACAAAGCTGACTAATACAGCGGCATCTGAGGTCCTGCCCTGGACAGCATAAGAATGGAGATAAAACTGCAGATTACATGGTATAGCCTAGAACAGGAAAAAGAAAAGAAAGAAAACATATTCAAATGAATCTTGTACTTGAGCACTGTGGGGGCGGGGTGGAGGGCTAAGATCTTGAAGAGCCCATGTGGGTTGGTTATGCTTGATTGTCAATTTTACTATGTATGGAATTCACTGAAAAACCCAAGGTACTGAGCACAGATGTGAGGATTTTTAGTGTCTTGGCTCATTTGAGATAGGAAGACTCACTATAAGTTCATATCCCTTGATGTTGGAAGACCACATTTAATCTGTGCCACACCTTCTCATGATAGCCTATATGAAGATCAAAAGACAAAGATACTTTTTGCCTTGCTGGCAAGGCTTTTCTTTCACTAACACCAGAGCCTACTTTTCCAGGATTCCGGAATACACTGAAGACCAGGTGAGAGATCCAGCTTTGTGGACTGAGTAACTACTGGACTCTTCACCTTTCTATTGGTAGACAACCTTATTGGACTAGCTGGACCACAGTCTGTATGTGTATTATATATTCATTCTATCAGTTCTGTCCTTCTAGAGAACTCTGACTAATACAACATGGCAACTTGAAAAGAGAAAAAGCAGAGTGGTACAGACAGCATCAGCATGGATAACAGCCAGCAAAGGAAGCTGGATGGGACAACTTTGAAGAGTATAAAAATCATAGATTGAATGGGGAAAAGCTGGGTTTGAGTATAAAGCATGGGTTGTCTCTAAAACAAAAGGAAAGAAGCACTTAAGTCAAAAAACTGAAGATTAAGAAGACTTTTCAAAGTCAAAAGATCTGGATTCTATTTACTAATTATTTTGCTTTTAAGGCCCAACTGGAAATGGGTCTCTTCCAGAGAGCTGCTGACTCACTCCACGCTGAACTTGCTTCTTCTTATGGCACAGATGGGCACATGCTGGGACGCATCTAGCCTCTAATTGTTAGGCTGGCTTTTGCTGCTGTTGTTTTTAGTTGTATAGTTAAGCAGTTTTATGAGGACTGGGGCTGCATCTTTCTAGTTTATAGTCCCCTTTGCATTTTGCTGTGGACTCTGCTCAAGAGCCAGTGCAGTAGAAATTACGGAACAAATGAATGAGACGCGCATTTTCTTTGTACCTTTTCAAAGTAGTGGCCTCTGGGTGCTGATTTGGCAGTGCAGTTCTGTTACTGAGGTTGCCACTTAGCCCCGTGTTACTGACTTTCTGTTGCTCTCTTGAAGGTAAGTGAATAACTAGAGAAGAACAAATATTTGGTCAGGGCATTGGAAGTTAAGATTTACTTTTTGTTTCTGTGTCCCTATTGCCAAATATTCTAAGTCAATTAAAGACAGAGGTACTGACTTACAATTCTGGAGAAGGAACAGGGCACTCAAGTCCCAGTGTAGGCCTGATGCTAGCTTATTCTGCTCCTTCAGATAGGTCAGTTGATTTTTGCTCTTTTGTGCCTTAGAGCAAGCACAGTTCCTGTCTGATTATAGACACTTAATATTTATGTTTAGAATGAAAGAATAATTAAGCTCTGCTTCCTCCTAGGTAAAATGTGGGGATGGCACTCTCATGGTCTCTAAATGCTGTTAGCATCATAAAATGAGAAAGGAGCCACCTCCTTCTGATTGGTGAGCATGTGTGCTCTGCGTCTCAATAGCAGCCATGCTGCAGAGGCCTGTTGTTTTTATGGAAGTTGTGTGTCCCCACGTGTGCTGTTTATACATTCCATGTAGATTTTAATGTCCATCCCAACTTGCACAACTTCTGAGAACAGCCAGACAAAAAGTCCAGAGGGCACACTGAAGGATTCTTACAGAAGCTTATAGCCTGTCTCCTTTGGCTAATTTGCAAAAGCATTTTTTGATTTAAAACAGAAGGAGGGAGAATCCCTAGGAGAAAACGCAGATCCACTGATGTTCCTTCTGGAGTGAGTTATGAGCTGGAGCCCCAGACGGATTGCAGATGAAGGTTAAACTTGGAGACACTAATTTATTGAAAAGGTAATGATAGGAAAAGGACAAAAAGTGCCCCAAGTGCTGTGTCCGTATGTCCTTACCTGCACCATACTTTCCAATATTTTAAGGAAATTTCTCTGGAAGGGATTTGTTCATCTGTAGAGTCAATGTCACATAGAGGTAATGTCAATTGCTTTGTAAGAAAAATATCCCCTCTTTGGAAGCAATAGAACCTATGTTTTAGTTAAATCCTGTAATTAGACATTTAAAAAATGGGTAAAGTAAGAAGTATTTTTCATTCTGAAAAACTTCCAGAATAATAGAACTGTTTTGAGAGAATGCAATCCAAAGACCACTACATGTATTATGGGAAAATATTTTTACATACTGTGAGTACAGTGATGTTGAGTATTTTCATTACATCGGCTTGAATATGATCATTACACTTACATTTTAACCTTTTCTGGAATCATGTCACAAACAATAGAAGTTGATAGCTGCTGTGTGCTAGGAGAGACACAGGTCCAACTTCCACCTCAGGCACGGGTGCTCACTTGTTTGTGTTCCTGGTGTTGTCTCTCAGGAACCAGAGCATCTGAGTTCAAATCACTGCAGTTAAGAGCTTCTGTGTGAGGAACACGATCTGATACTTTCCAGGAAACCTTTTTGGATATTCCCTGGTAGGATCAAAAGGGATTTTCATTCATGTTTGAAGACCGAAGGCAGTAATTGGGGCAGTTCCTGCACTACTGTCTTCAGAGATTTTTAGGAGAGAATACAGAGAGGACAATATATGTAAATACTTACAGACTTTTCCAATGACAGTGCAATTATGATGATTTTAAACTCTCTTTTCAACTCTCCTACAAAGTCTGGCATACACAGACATCTTGCTGCTGCTATTGTTTGAGGAGGTAGTGAAGTGGTTCTGGCACAGGAACATTGCAAAGGACCCTTTAAATCACAGTCATGGATGCCTGAAGCGAGTACATTAAAAGTGCAGTATGGTGGGTGGGTGAATTAATGGACCTACTTGATGGCTTTGCTGTGTCCAACCTCTTTCTATTGTTGCTTCATACCAGGAATTGGAATTGATTAATTCAGCCCTAGGATTCAGCTGGCATTGCGATCCTCTCTAACTAAAGAAACTGATTGACAGAGATGAAATACTACTTATGAGACTGGGCTTTAAGAGGTTGTGCATCTGTGTGGTTGGTGTTACTATGTAGATAATTGTGGGATATTTATGCAGAAGGGAATGACCACATGGAGAAGAGCAAAGTTGCCCTCAAGTTTTCTAGAGCATTTAATCACAAGCAAGAGTTGACTCACTAGACTGTAACTGGCTGAAGCAAGATAAGGACAACAGAATGGCCCACCTGAATTGTAGCCTGGTTCTGAGCAACAAAAAGTTGGTTTAAAGCACTGAGATAGAGGTGTGATTTGTTACACAGCAATAGCTAACTGATACATGAGGGCAACATATGCTTCTGACATAAAGCAGGTCAGCTTGAAGCTGGCATCATGATGTTTTTTCTTAAGTGATCTAAATCCCCGGAATCCCACATATCATCTATTTCTGCATTTCCTTGGAACAGAAGCACTGAAATTCTGTATGACAGGCTGCTCTTGAGATATTTTCAACTTTGTTGGAATCAGGATTTGCCAGAAATGTCGTGAGACAGCTTGTTTAAGTGAGATTTCCTGCTTGGTTTCTTTTTTTAAAAGAAAAGGAGAAAGCAAAAGTAAAATCTAATGGTTTTTTGGACAGAGTCTATCTATGCTGGACTCATTTGGACATTGGTGTAGTAGAGCCAATGTGCGTAGATCATAGAGTTCCTAGGAAACTTCGGCAAAATCCTGAGTGGCCTGAGTATTCTCTAGCTTGAATTATGAAGTGTGATTTTAAGTTAACAATACTGACATCACAAATCAATCTCTTGTTCTCCATAAT